>JAOVVI020014053.1:0-11637 GCA_028571085.2 Nepenthes alata | reverse complement strand
TACGGGATCTGCACTCCCCAGCAACTGAGAAGCCTACCATGGTCTGATTGTCGCCACTGCAGTAGCCATTTCCCCCAAGAAAAAAAGCCCACATAGTATCCACATTGGATTTGGGTGGAGGAAGCATTAGTCTGACCGAAGATAATGTTATTGCGTGCCTTTCGGCTGAAAAAAACAGTGGATCCGCCAAACGTTGGCCGATCCAACTTGCAGCGAATACGGGTCAAGGGGCGTGCGCCGCATCTCTGTGATGCAGGGCCAATGCCGCAGGGAGGGGGCCATCGGATGAACGGCGCCCGTTTCAATATAGTTTTTTTTAAATCAGAACTGTGCTCGTGCGAATGGTTTCGTACGCACACAGTTATATTAATATTTTTTAATTTAATCTGAAAAAATCGCAGCCATTAGATTGAAAAGAAATCCAACAGCCGCCATCTTTCATCATTTTAAAACAAAACCCTAGTAGGGCAGCACTAAGAACGAAGAAAAAGAGAGAGAGCAGAACTAAGAAAGAGGGAGAGAGAGAGAGAAAGTATTGTCGTCTTCGTCGTCTTCTTCAATTTTTGTCTTTCTTCTGCAATCTTATGAGCCAAAGCTCTAACCATAGTCCGAGAAAGAACACGAACCGAAGAGAAAATATGCGAGATGTAGAGAAGCATAGCTATCGTCGTCGTTGGAAGGGATGCCGGTTGTAACTGCTGCTTTTGGTTAGGATTTTCTTTTAATTTGAGTGAGCGATTATGAACAAATTTATTGGATTATGAACGAATCCAACAGCGGTGGGTATGGTGTTTAAATTAAAAAAATAAAAAATTACTGTGTTCTATTTTGTTAAAAAAAAAGACAAAGGGCGCAGGCCCCCTCGTTCCCAATGAATACAACCTGCCCTAAAAGCCAAGAACAACCGACCCTCTTGCAAATCGCTTCCAAACCTGATGAGAGACGCAACACACAAAAAAGAGATGGGTGTGGGTCTCTTCCGCTGATTTATAAAAAAAAAACACAAAGCGGTGGCTTGGTAGGAAAAAAAAGCCGGTCCATCGTACTCAATCTTTCCTTCACAGCAAGCCGAAGTATAAAAGAATGCGGAGGATGGTAACCCCTTCCTCAAACCAGGTGGTGCCAAGGGACGCGACTTCAGAGGGGTTGAATTATGCGCCAAGCAGCACGCACAGAGAATTTCCCCCTAGGCTCCAGGGACCAAATAGTGAAATTGCTAATTTCCTACATCGTGTTGGCTTTCGAGCCGGGCGTCGTCCAGAAAGAACGATAAACAGTGCAAGTAAAGATGAAGAAGCACACACTCAGATTTACGTGGAAACCCTAAAATTAAGGGAAAAACCACGGGAGCAGCAAATCCACTATGTGAAAAAGGTTACAACCCTTCAAGATAGAGTATCCGCTTTACACCCGAGAACAACAAAGAAAAACCTCTCCTGAGTAAACTGGAAACACTCCACTGTTTTACTCTCCGTTTTTCTTTCTTCTACTTCTCACTGGTGGTGCACTCTTCTCTTGTTCTTTCACAACACTTTGCTCAATCCTCACGTTGCTCACACACCTCTATCACCTCTATATCTTCCTGTATGCCCAGCGTGCATATATATAGAGGCTTTCCAAGAAGCCTTCAACCAATAGGCAGAGGAGTGAGTTCCAATGCCAGCAACCTACCAGCTGTACAGACGGCGCATGCGCAGTAGGTCTGCCACCTTCTCTGTAGTCCAATAACTCGTTGCCAGCTGTCCACGACGTCTTGAGTCGTTGCTGAAACCAAGTCCATTGGCCGTCTGTGCCCATTGGAAAACACAAGAGCCCTTCGTTGCTCATTGGTTGATTTCATACCAGTAATACCAACTGGTAAGTACTTCCTGCCCAAACTCAGCTGGTCAACCTTGAGTTGACCGGATCCGGTCAACATTAAGTTGACCGTCTTCAGCAGCTTCCGGAGAACTTGACAGTTCTCCGCCTGGCAGCTTCCGGAGAACTTAACTGTTCTCCAGCTGGCAGCTTCCGGAGAACTTAACAGTTCTCCGCCTTCCGGTCAACTCTCCTTGTTGACCGTCTTCAACTGCGTTCCAGCCGGTCAACTTACGTTGACCGGCTAAGGCACCCTGATGACAAGCAGTTTGTTGAAATCACCCACAAGGGAGTGACCATATTCCAACAGCAGCAACGACGATGACAGGCGGTGGTCTTGGCACTGGGCGATAGAGGACGGCACGGCTGCTGGTGGTGTGGCGGCAATGACAATAGAGGGTAGTGGCCTTGGCGTTGAGCAAAGGAGGCGGACAACCAGGTGGCCACCGGGCTGCAGAGAGACAGTGGTTACAGGTTGACTAACATCAACCAGTGCGAAATTTTGTGCCGTTGCCTTTTGGAAGAAATGAAACATTCAAAAAATAGATATATAAATAATATTTTTTATTGATAAATTTGCCTAATCAATGGCATATTATAAGAAATATCTTCCACTTTTTGAATTAAATTGATTTTACCATTATATTCTTCCATATAAAGTTAAATTTTATTAATTAATTAGATATTGTATTGATAAAAGGTAAGTTTAAATTTTATTAATGTAATGTAATAATAAAAATTAAGAACTTTAAATTTATTTTTTTTTTTGTAAATTATTAACGTAATATTATTTGGGATTAAATATGTTATACCAAAATGCAAATTGATCCAATCAAAGATTAGAGATATCTTCACCTACAAGAAAGCTCATGCCAGGGCTATCTGAAATATATAAGCATTTGAAAAGGCTGAAATGCTAGTTTAGCTTAGGAGCTAAGAAACAGCCTAAAATCAAACAAGAATAGCTTAAATGAAACACAACCCAGAAGAATACAACATCACTCATTAACAAATACACCAAACATTTTTCAATTTTAGAAGGAAATAAACACAGATTTCTCCAAACTCTCCAAGAACAACACGATTGCTTCACCTCCAAGATTCAATCCTATCGGTCCGACGATTTATCCGGCTAACAACATCCTTCTCCTTAGGCTTCTCGGTCTTCCGAGAAGCCCGGTTAATCTTCTCATCAACCATTCTTTGGTCCATCAATCTTTTATCACGAGCGGCCATGTTCTCCGTAGAAGGGAGCAGAAAGCCGGGGCCCTCAGCTTCGGCCGAGGAGTCGGGCTTGGCAAGGCAAGAAAGAACTTCCGAACCGGGTTTCTTCTCTTCATCGGCAGTCTTCTCATCAACCTTTCTTCGGTCCTTCAACCTTTTATCGCGAGCGACGGTGTTCTCAATAGAAGAGAGGAGAAAACCATGGCCCTCCGCTTCGGCCGAGGTGTCGAGCTCGGCAAGGAGAGAGGAAATTTCCAATCCGGTTTTCTTCTCTTCATCGGCAGCCTCAATGGGCTCTTCGAGAATGGTGTGTAAAGAGCCATGATGGGCATCATCGTCCCACAGATCACGGCTAGAACCGGGAGCCGAATCAAGAACCGAATCTTCTCTTTCTCTTAGTGTTCTGGTGATGAGTGCCTTGAGAAAATTCATTACCTGGACTGAGTGCATCAGTGCTATCAAGGGGTCTAACACCTGCATTAAACGTATATATTCACGTAAGCTTGTCATCAAGATTCCTAGAAAGACAGTCCTTCAGCATTATTAGAACTTTAGTAGCACATTATGATTTGAAGAAATATCAATAAATGAATTTTTCGTTTATGCAAACAGGTGACGAGTACCTCTTTGCATGCTTCCAGGTTGAAAGGTTAACCCGGTGCATGAAACTCTCACCATATATGGGGTTACGGAAGCCTCCACCACTTTAAACCCATCATACATAGTCTTACCTTATATTATACAAGAATTTATTTCTATGACTTAAACCCATGACTACCAGATTATACAATAGTAATTTTACCGTTGTATCAAAACTCTCTTAGCTTGCTGGTAGGGTTACTCAAGGGGAAAAGGGGTTAACGTTTCATTAAAACTGCTTTTTTTTTTCTTTCTCGTGCATCAAAAACTTCTCTACACTTACATGAGTCATGTTTGGTGCAAAGACGACAGCAATGTTCCGGGCATTCATCTTGTTCAGATTCTCATGCTGAGCAACATCAGCCATTAGATTTACCGCCCAATCCAGCAGAGCCGCCTCCGTAGAGGGGAGAAGCCGTGAGAGCCGAGCACATTCCTCCTCGGTCTGAGATTGCATGAGCTGCTCTGGTGGAAGACAGTCCAGAAGACCAGTTGGGAGTTCCCTAAACCAGGCCTATAGAAACGCTAAACTATGAGATTCATGCCAGGAAAAAAAAAAAGCCTATTTTTTGCATTTGTTTCGAGCATAGATAAAATAACTATCTTGGCCATATTGATATCAACTGTATCAGGCGATATGATTGTTAACGGACATCATTGATGCAAATTATTTTTTTAATCCTCTATTTACCTATTCGATAAATTGTAGCCAATTTTATCAAAAATAATCTTAATATCCTTCTAGATTATTGAAAAATACCCCACAAACTTTTGATATATTTATGTTTTACAACTCTACAAAGCATATAATTTTAAATTTATTAAAAGATTAGATATATGTAAAATGTATAGATTCAATTATCTAAGAACAAAGTGAAACAAAATAATAATAATAATAATATATCACAGTATATCACCGATATAATTGCATATCGGGATATTTATCCAGTATTGAAAAATATAGATATTGCAACTCTTGAGTGCTGATACCAATACATATTGATCGATATCTTTGTCCATGGTCCCGAGGGAAGAACTCATGAAAGCTAAATTAGGCATAATATAGCTAGTTTTTTAGGCCAAGAGGCAACCAATTTCCTTGATGCAATTAATCATCAATGACAAATAAAACAAAGATTTTTTAACCTTTATAAGGCCTGCCAAGCAGTGAACATCAGCATCATCAGGAATGGCTCCTCTGTTTAACTGATCCCTCACATACTCTTCTTGCTCATTTCCAGGGTTAATTCTGAAGATGCCCTCCACCTGAAAGGCATAGGTTCACCTTTTTTAGTGACTTGCAAAAGGGGAGAGTAAGTTATTGCCTCTGACACTTAACTCAAACTGCTTGGGTGCTGGAAAAGAATATGGTAAAATCGAATAATTATTACCAAGAATAAGTATTACCGGAAGTGGGAATAAATATTATATTGTTTGGTTCGTACGGGAAAATCTCAGAAAATAAGGTAAAAATACCACCACAATAGCTAGAGGACTAGGTGATGGCGAAAGAGGATATGTGGAGAACATGACTGGCCTAGCCCGAAAGTGGATCGGCACCGGGCAGCTGGTTGCCAGAGCTGGCAGATGGCGCCGGGGGGAGGGGGGGCAAACAAATGAGGCAATGAGAATAATGAAAGAATAAATATCATAAGCAATATTTATTTTTATCTGATTCCTCTCAATCAAACATGTTGTTAGAATTACTTTTTTCCCAAGGGAATTGCAAATGCATACTATGTGAAATCCAATAAATAGGAAATGCAGACAATGAACAGTATACCTCGAGACCACCTAATCCATATAAGCGTCGTTGCATCAGAAGAAGTATTGTGGGAACGCTGTTTCCTCTCGAGTCAAAGGAGAGTTGCATAGAGTTGGTTGAAACCCCGAAGACTGTTGCACTATAGAAGAAGAATAAATCAATGAATGCTACAACATTAGCTTAGTTATGTCTTCAAAGCATTAATAAGATGACAGAAAAATGGTTGCGTGAGAAAATGAAAGTAACAAAGAATTCATCCCAAAGGTATCAACCCCAACCCTCAATGTTGCTTGAGAAGAAAAAAACCTAGACAATAAATCATTTCTGAATAAGAAATTTGTTACTTCAAAAGCATCCTTCATACACCATGGAACACTATTGATAGGATGATTTTAGGCTATCCGTAAATTCGTGCTGCAAATAAACTTATTTTAACTTGACCAATAAAACCTCCCTAACCTGACTCAAAACAATCCCTACTAAATAAGAAAAGAGGTACAAGAGTTTGATTAAGGAAATCAAAATATAAGTAGCCTCGTCCTAAAAAAGGGTCTAGAAAGGTGGACAACGGCCTTTCCAGATATCAAAATTACAGCACCATCGAGTTTCGAATGCTATGTCGAAGCTCGTCTCAAGACCGTTCCATTGATAGGTTGTAGCTTCTATGGTTTATCCTAGATCAAAAGTTATGAACTAAGTCACACAAGCAATTTTGAACATTTCCCTCATTCGTTCGGCTCAACTTTCCCAAGTATTGCAGCACGGCCTGTTCTACGTCACCTTTGGTTTACATCTATTGGGAAACAAAGTACCTGTTCTTGATCATTCACCAGAAATTTAGCCCTTTTGATCAAAGCCTTTGATCAAATGGTCTAAGGTCAAAATCCTAAGATCCTACTTGTTACAGTTATATTTCAACATATGAGGGCGGCAAAAGCTTAGTTTACACTTCAATCCCAATGGTCATTCTTTTCAGGGCAATGTGGTAGCACAACAAATATAACAAAGCATTAAGTACTGTTAAGTAAGATCGGCTAAATACATCTACTTTTATTATTTTATTTAATTTAGTGAAATATTTTCTAAGAGTATAATCTATTCTTGATCATTTTTATCACTTCAATCTTAGTTTTCTTAGGTCTTCATCTCTTCTTTCCTCTAGCCACAACTACAATGATTTGACTCAATTTAGCGCAATGTTCGCTTGGCTTATGTGTTGAATGTCCAACCACCTTCAAAGTTCTTCCCTAGTCCAATCCTTTATAGGTGAGGCTTCTAAGCGTTCATGAAGATCATCACTCGTTATCTTAAAGTGTAGTATGAAACATAGCATGGGTTTTGATTTAATAGCTTAACCTCAATTTCCAGAAGCTTATATATTTCATTCATTACAACGGGAAATTTTCATACTTGCCCTTCCTCAGGCCAAAAAGATAGTTTTATACATCCTCAAACTTCAAGCAGAATTTGAAAAATCAATTTTTTGAGAGAACAAAAACAACACTTAAGCTGATTAGGTGCAGGTTTACTGTATGAAACTTGCAGGAAAATCTGCAATATTAATCAAAAAAAAAAAGAGGTGTATAATATAATCAATTTAATTTCTACAGCCAAATCATTGCAATAGTAGATACATCTCAAGAACAGAAACATCTCGCTTAATGCTGTCAGAACACTAAGGATCGTATATTTCAGAACCGGTGAAAAAGGAAGAAAAGAAATTGAAACAGCAATGTAAAATTAAATCAACAATTTTCCCATTATTTCAAAATCAATTTCACAAAACCTTTCTTAATTAGAACAGAGTCCAATATGAGCAAAAAATCATATTATAAAACCTTAAAAATCAAACAAGACAATTAATTTGGGGAGAATCCAACACAACCTACCATTTAAAAATAAATAAATAAAGAGAAATCTAAGAATTACTGGGGGAAAAGGAGGGGAAGAGGGGAAGAAATTGAGACTGACCTAGCACTAGGAGCTCTTCTTGGAACTTCAGGTTCAAACTCAACCGGCAGGCCAAGAAACCCATTGAACCTATCAAATGTGACATGGGCAACATGCCTTACATTTGTGGGTAACCCAATCTCCATTTTTAAACAAGAAGAAGAGGATAATGATGGTGATGAAAATTCCTGTTTCTCACACCAATTTCTACACCCAAACAGAGATTTCCTAAACACAGTCACAAACAAAGTCAAGAAAGACAAATGATCCTCTTCTTCCTCTTCTTCTTCTTCTTCCTCCTCCTCCTCCTCCTCTATACCTCTCCGTACACGCCTTTTTCTCTCACCTACCGTATGCTCCTCCTCCTCTTCGTGTGCATTGGTATCTAAATGTTCGTGAAATGGGTCTACAGATACAAGGGATAAAGACGAATTGTTAATGATGGTTTGTTGGCATAGCCCATCATTAGTCGCGGGTCTACATTGAACAGAGCTTGGAGACGAAGATTGTATAGCTATTGTCATTATTTTACACCCACTAAAAACCAAATCTTAGTAAACTACAAATAAATAATGCAAATTTTTTTGGGGGGATTTCTTTTTCTTGATTTCGAAGAAATATGTGAAGAAATAAATGATTTTTTGATACTCGGGTTTTGAATTTCCTATTTGGGTTTTCTGGGATTCGAAGTGTGAGATTTTGAGTATGAAGGATTGTTAAGTAAGTGGAGTTGGATTGAAGGAAGAGTCACGTATGGTAGGACTCTCTTCCCTCGGTGTTGCCTTTTCTTTGGAGGTTTAAAGAAGCAAACGAAGAGAGAGAGAGAGAGAGAGATGAGGGAATGATGTGCTTCAGCTGGAAGACAAAAACTACAATTATATTGTTCCGATGAGCATCATCAACGACGAGGGAGCATATCATTTGTGAAGGGAAGTGGTCTTGTTTTTTTTTTTCCCCTTTTTTTCCTTTTTTTCCTCCTTAAAATTAATAGTTGTATTATGTCTTTATACTTGCGATATAATTACTTAACCACCATTTTGCACAACAATCTCTCACCTTCCGCTATCTACTTCAATTTTATTAATATGAGTAATACTAAAGCCATATTTAAATTTAATTTTTAGTACTTATATCATATTATATCCATTTTATCAAAATCAATTACATTATTTAAAAAAATACAAACATATCGCTCTTTTTCTCCAGTGAGTAGTACTTTTTTTTTTAATTGATTCACTCTTGATACCTAATTTTTTATTTTTTTAAATAAATGAGTATTATTTTTTACTTTTTTTAAACTAAAATGTCTAAATATTTTAACAAACAAATAAATTAGAGAATTAATTAAGATTGAAATCATATTATATCCATTTTATCAAAATTAATTACATTATTCAAAAAAATACAAGCATATCGCTATTTTTTTCATATGAGTAATACTTTTTTTTTAAAATTGATTTACTCTTGATACCTGATTTTTTTATTTTTTAAAATAAATGAGTATTATTTTTTACTTTTTTAAACTTAAATGTTTAAATATTTCAATAAACAAATAAATTAGATAATTAACTAAGATTGAAGCCAATGACATCTTTTAATAGAATTACACCAAAATATTGGACTTGATTCAACATTTTTAATTATAATTAATAAAAATATTATCAAATATAGTGGGAATTTTAGTATTCAATCCATTATATTAATCTTGAATAAATAGTTCTTTTTGTGGAATTGGAGACCCTCCTTTGATAAAGAAAGAATAAAAAAAAATTTATTTAAATTATAATTATCTATTTATAAATATGTGATATCTAATAACTATAATTAAAAATAAAATAAGTTATAATAATAATTTTTAAAAATAAAACTAACCAAAATCATTAGGTAAAAAAAGATGATTATCAATTAGATAATAAGACTAAACTTATTCCTTAATAAAGCAGAAATTGTAGATCTCTCTTCACTAAGATGAATAAGTAACCAAATGAACTCAAATTTTAGATTTTAAGTAAAACTCTTAAAAATCACCACTTCTTTTATTTTGAAAAAATAAAAAATAAATATTATAAATATTTGGCTTCAATTTTTAGAGTAGCTCTTCCAAATTAGACAAAATATTCACCAAAACTTTTGATGCAGGATTGGTGGGGCGTCCGTCTCCCCTGTGGAGAAGGACCATCCTTCTCCTCCTCTGAGTCGTCCCCACGTATTTTGAAGTAAATGCGTGTGGATCGTCCAATTAAATTTAAAATCGGACGGCCCACGTTATATTATTCATCCAAAACATGCGGGCCATCGGATTTTACATCCGACGGCTCAAATAAGAAGGACGGTTCTTCTCCACAAGGAAGAAGGACGCCCCCGAATCCTTTGATGCATGAGTGTTTACATGAATTTATTTGAGTACCAATGAGATTTGGTGATACCCATTAAATCCTAAGGTGTAGATTTACCTTCAAAATATTATCCAAATCATATAAGATGTTGTCCAATCACAAGAGGCTTTCCCTACTAATATTGCATTCTATTTATAAACTAAGTCTTTTTCTAGGGAGGGGTATGCCCTACCATAAAATGACTCACTTTGGGAATGATTATTTGTGGGTTAACATATAAATTCAACCTTCCTTTTATGGTTTTAATTTTAATAATTGGTATTATGTGCCAAATAAGTCTATTTATAATAATCAAACTTATAATTATAAATTCAACTAATGCATCCTATGTGAATTTTACTTGCTATGTTTAATTCATATAAATTATGTTTAATAATATATTTTATGGGTTTAGATTAAATTTCAAATATACGATCTATTTTGTAAAGATTATACACAACAATATAAGTTCAGGTGTCCATCACCGGGGATTAAAACTCACGGATCGATGTTCTAAACCATTTTTGTAAATTATATTATCAGTACAAATTAACTCATAAATATCTTATCTGAAGACAGATATTAAATTACAGAGTTATTTTATTATTTTAGTTAAATTTTATATGTATACTCTCATCCATCCATGTGAGTTAATTTGAAATAATTAATAATAGTAATGAAGAAGACTAATCTCCTTAGATTTTAATTTTTGAAACTTTTTTATTATTTATAATAGCTACATCACAACTGTTCACCAAAACTATCATATGTCATAGAAAGTTGGTGATAGACTTGGATAAATAAAGGCATGCATTATACCTAATCATATTAATATTTTTATTTATTAAAAAAAAGCCTCATATTTAAAGAATTATTGTTTTTCTTTTGGTTGAGTTAGATCCAAGAAATATTGGTTATACTAAAAATAAGCTTGATACTGAAGAATTGTAATTCTTTTGTGCTTATTTTAAGAGAAATAATAATTTTATTATTTAGTTGGTATATATATATATATATATTGTGAATAGTTATTATATAAAAACAGTGATTGCTTATTAAAAAAGGGAAAAAATTTATATTTTATTGAATTTATTTATTATTAGTTATGAATGAATAATAATTCTAAACCAAATCACCTCTTTATTTTGATAACGGTGGCGGGTGGCGGTAGTGGTGGCATGGGTGTTGCCAGTGGCGGTGTAATGGTGGCAATATTGGCTGACACTGGCTACGTGCTGAATTATATGTTTTTATGAAAAGGGTAAAATGTCATTTACATTAAATACAAAATACTAGGATATATCTTTTATATTACTCCACATATTAAATATTAAAAAATTAATTTTAATTTAACTATACTTTAATTTAATTTTATTTTTTCTAATATTTATTTTATTTTAATTATTTTATTCTAACAATAAAATGCATAGTTATTTTTGCTTAACCTTAAAAAATAATATAGCAATAAGGTTTATATATTATGATTTATAAATTATAAGTCCAAATAATAAAAATATATTTTTTGACAATAAAAGAATAATATTTTGTGGGTCTGATTTTTATAAAATTTAAATATAAAAGATTCTGAACTGTTTTTTCGGTTCAACCAACGTCGTCTGCATGCTCTAATCATGAATAATCTCCATGTGTTCATAACAACTGAAAGAAGGCAAAAAAAACACTACGCGTAAGACAAGCAGAAAACTAATGCAGGTTGTTAAGAGTTTAGACCATCAAAAAAAAAAAGCTAAAAATCCCTACAATAATACACTAATATTATTAACTAATAAACAATTAAAATATTAATTTATTAAATTATGATTAAAT
>JAOVVI020014052.1:0-11638 GCA_028571085.2 Nepenthes alata | reverse complement strand
GACCAAATTCGTGTTATCTATGTGTCCCACAGGACAATAATGCTACCACAAGAAAATTATTTATGCATAGAAAATAATGATGACTTACAGGCTATTTAAATAAAGAGAGAGAAGCAAAAAAATAATGAAGCTGCTTCAGAAGACAGATATGCATGTGTTGCGTCCTCGGATCCTGACCCTGACTAGGACGAGGATCCGACAGCAACACAAGATAATGCGTAAGTGGAAAGAAAGAGGGGGAGAGTACGAGGACTACGAGAAGAAGATTTTTTATGTGGAAAACTTCCTTATGAATAAGGAAAGGAAAATCACGGGACTTTTGTCCGCGAATCACTATCACTATGCTGTTAAGGATTACAAGTGGATTACAGAGCGGCACAAATCCTTACTCTCCTTTTTTTCTCTCTCTATAGCTTCTGGGTTGGAGTAAATGCTAGCCCCCTCTGTTAGATGCACAGTTGGGGTATTTATAGTGATCGAACCATCTTTCGTAGGTTGTCCACATGACGTTGACATATGCCGGAGTCGGCCACCAACTCCACCAACCGTGTTCTTTGCGGCAAGAATGTGGCGTGCACGCTATCTAACCTCTTGTGAAGTCACATCTGCAGTGATTGATCGTGTGTGTAGGCCATCACCCTTCATACGGTCTATTAACTCTGCTACCAACTCTCTTTTGCGTTGCTTTCCAAGGCGTGGCTGAGGTTCGGGGCCATCCTAGGTTCGTGGGCCTCTGTGGGCTTCCAGTTTGTCCCGTTGCTTAGGCCAGCCCTATCACCTGGACCTCTTGGGCTCCTTGGGCCTATTGTGTCGCTGTGGTGCCAGGGTCCATCCATAGGGAAATGGACCTTATTAATGGGCCTTTAGTTCCAGTACCCATCACTAGACCCCCGTGCCTGGGCCGACTTGTAGTCGAGGCCTGACATATCCGGTTTGGGTTAGGTTGGTTACTGCACTGTCTTCCTCGGGCTGCGCTATATTTTGTCTTATCTTGGCGTCGCATCTTTTCTGACATTGCATCTTCCCCAGGAAGTCTGACGTCACGTATTTCCCAAGCAGTCTGACATCGCGCCTTTCCCATACCACCGTGCAAGCTTTTCAGGTGTCTTCAGGGGTTTTTCTTCCCCATGAATTATGGATCCCGAGATGCGTGTCCGTTAGAGCAAGGGCAAAGCACCAGTTTGCCTATAAATAGGTGGGCATCTTTGACAAATAGAGTTTATCCTTTGGTCGATTTCGGGAGAGTGATGCAAAGGCCTTGGCATGCTCCGTCCTCAATGGAAGCGCAAAAAGGAATCGGATGGACTAGCTGGAGACCTGAAACTTCTGATGAAGACTGTCCTCACGCCCTTGCTATGGGCCGTTCTCGAAATTAACTAGAATGGCTTGGCCATTCTACCGTTGTCATGCATCTCCCTTTAGGCTGTGGCGATCTCTTACGCAGCGGTAGATCATGGTGGCTTCGTCACTGGATGCCTTGGCTCCGAAGCGACGAGCCACTCATGGTCTATACTTCACTTGAACTGCCATTTGTACCGTCTAGAGGGGAGACGAAGGCCTGCTCCGGTGGCTTTAGCTTGTTGGGTTACCGGCGATGAGCCGTTTCTTCCCCATCATGCTCGAAGAATCTAGAGCAGTCCGTCCGGGGCTTATGCCCCGTGCTATATTTTCTGCCTTTTTCTTATACATTTGCTGTTGCGAGCCGCGTACTTGTAAAGGAAATTGTAATGAACTTTGATTAATAAAAGCAGTAGTTTTTGCCTTCGCTCCTTTTACTTGTCGTATGAATCTTCTCCTCTCTGGTATGCCTGAGGGGCATGGACAGCTCTTATGTGAAGGTCACTTCCATTAGAGATCTGCTCGTCCCTTCGTTTTTGTGGCTTTGTTTAATTTTCGCTTGAAGTTGATGTCTACGTTTTTCTCTTGCTGGTGTTCGCGAACTTTCATATACATCCTTAGGTGTTTTTGGTATCAAAGTCTTCATCGAGAGTTTGCCCGTGGACTTTCCTTGAGTGTTTTCGGGATCAAAGTCCTCGTCGAGAGTTTGCCTATGGATTTTCTTTGAATTTGAGACGTTGGTATGCGCCACCAGTTTTGGCCATTAAGACACATTAAATGCGCATCGTTCTGATTGGCAGTGCTTCAGGAAGCCAAAGGCCCACTAACTCTGCCGACATGTGGGTTGCTGACACGTGGCTAGGGTGATGATGACGTGCGCCTCTTGCTTTTTCGTCGTTTTCAAATACCACGATTTGCCTCCACCTTCATTTTACGCGACCTAAGGAATTGCTCTTTAAATCCTTGGGCTGTGTTCTTCAGGATTTCACCTTGTCAATTTTCTCCGTGTTTTCTCTGCGTTTGCCTTCAAATTCCCATGGCTCCTGAGGTCAAGGATATCGCTTTGCACTATTATTCTGAGCAGACTTGAAGCAATCCGTGCCAAGTATGACATCCCTAAGTCGACGGCCATGGTGATTCCAAATGGGGATGATACGGCTTGTAGCCCTCCTGATGGTGTATGAAGTCCATCTCAAGGGTAGGCTTCGCTTCCCCGTCCCGCTGGAGTTGTACCACATCATAATAGAACTCAAGGTTCCATTTGCCAGATTATAGCCTAACGCTATTAGGTATCTTGTCTCTCTTTGTGTTTTTGCTCGTTGCCATAAGAAGGTACTCGAGGCATCCATGATAAAGGTGATATTCCGCTTTACAAACAACTTAGACTGGATTGTCGCCACCCCCCGCTCTGAGTTCACTGTTATGAGTGACGGGAATCCAGATTCCACCAAAAGGTGGAAGGATAAGTTCTTCCTAGGAGTTCGGGAGAATTGGGCTCTCTCGAACGTCTGGGGCAACGTGGATGCATACCCTTCTGCAAAGGACGAGAAGGTTGCTAGGAGGTCGTTGACTTGGTGCTGACGAACCTTGGCACTTTCAACCAAAATAAGCAGAATATTTGGTTGTGGCCAGAGCACTTGGCGAAGGCCAAGTGGAGAACCTTTTACGAGGGATCTGGCGTCTCTATTGGCTTTGTTGTTGCCATCGTTCCTTTGAAGAAGAGGCCGAGGAAGAAACAAGCATCTCTGAAGATTAAGGAGCCGTTCGAGCGGGCAAAGAAAAGTCATCGTATAGGAGCTTCAAAGCGTCCGATGACCATTGTCGATTACTCCTCGTCTGATGATGACGATACTGTGATTGCGCCTCTAGTGAGGAGGCTAGGGACTTCGATTGCGCAGCCTGTCCGAGAGATAGAAGGTCTCGAACCTTCAACTTTTGCTGAGTCCTCTGGTCAACCTTTTGAATCTGCTGACCAGTCTGCGGATCTCCCTGCTGTCCAACCTCCCATTGATGAGCTCATTCCTAACGTTCTATCTGAGTTCACTGGAGAAGTCTCGGAGTGGATTGATAACCCTGCGGAGGATACTGTCGTGGCACATGATGCGAGGGAGGCAAGCACAACTTTGGCTGAAGAAGCAGCAATGATGTCGACAGGGACGACGATCACCGAGGTTGTTGAGGTCGAGGAAGATCGATTTGCAGAGCTACTTGTTGTAGAGACTGTCGAGCCTCTGTGCCTTGAGATCCAAGTTTATAGCCCAATGATGATTCCTCCCGCAATCCATGAGGAGTCTCTGGTCGAGGATGGCACGAGGACTTCACAATCAGCTGAAATCCGGGTTGGGGCCGAGGACCATGCCGGAGCGGCTAAGCGCCCAGCTTCGGACGACACCGTCGCCGCGCGTGAGGCTAGTACGAAATTCCTGCAGTGCAGGAGCTCGCGCATGATAGGATCGAGGAGCTTGAGATCCCCGGGAATGCGAGTACTTCAGCTGGCTCTTTTGTGGCCAAGTAACTGTCTCATGCTACTTTCAATTTCGTCTCCTCCTGACAATGTCTCACTGACCTATTTTGGTCTTTGCAGCTTCGGAAGATGGCCAACGGCCTTGGTGCGATTATTGCGGAGGCCACCCATGCTTACACGGAACTGGAAGTTTAGAGGGCTTTTGCTGAGGCCAACAAACGCTTGGAGGCCGAGCTTGCTGCTGCTAAGGGAAATATCACTTCTCTTGAAGACACGTTGAGGCTCCAGCAAGTCCAGTACGGGATGCTGCGGGATAGGAACCTCCAGCTAGAGGAGATACTGAGGACATCAGTAAGGGCCGCGGACATAGCTCCTGTTCTAGACGGCAAGTACTGGGACGGTATCAACTTGTGCCGCTGAGTGATGAAATTGCTGCATCCACGGTTTCCCACGGCTGTGTTTGATCCTCAAAATGCCAATGCCACGTGTTCGGAGGACTTGCATGGCTTTTCGGGCAGGTCGTTTCCTAGCTCTCCTCGGCCTAGGTCATCAAGTGACCCTTGATCTTCTGGGCAACCGGGATCGTCTAGTCAAGCAAAGCCTTTCGGATCACAAGGGTCTCAGTAGCAAGATGTCTCTCTTCAGCCTGAACTTTCTAAGGGTGGATTGCAGATTTTTAATGCTATGTACATGTATACATATTTTCTTTTGCATATACTTTGTACATAGTACACTTTTAAGCATGAATGAAATTCATCCTTTGCTGCAATCTCTCTCTGGATTGTCTTATGTGTTTAATTCTTATTTGATATGTTGTTAAAGAAACTTAGTCTTATATCAAGTTAACGTCTGAACCTTCCGACTGTCTTAGGCTGAAGATGCTACCTCGAGTCATTGCATGCTTGCTGTATTAAGCCCCCTAAGTTTTTAGTTCAACCTCTAGGGTTGCTTGGTTTCGTACCAAGTTTTAAGTCCGACCTCTTGGGCCGCTCGTCCTTGGGCGAGTTTTAATACAACCTCTTGGGCCGCTCAGACACGGCCGAGTTTCAAATACGACCACTTAGGCCACTTGGACAAGGCCGAATTTCAAATACGACCTCTTGGGTCGCTCGGATAGGGCAGAGTTTCAGAGCAAGCGAAAGGGTTGCTTCCACCTGACTTAGGAGCAGCCTAGGTTTTATGAGTTAATGAGATAACATGAGGCACTCAACGATAAGCAAGATAAGAAATAGGAGAAAGGTATTTTATTATACCAATGAAACGTGTTACAAACACATTCGAATGATGAGTTTTGCCTTACCTGGCCGCCCGTGCGTTTATTGATAGTATCTTTTGAGGTGCATTGCATTCCATGTCCAGGGGACCAGTCTACCTTCTTGGGTGTGCAATTTGTAGGCCCAGTTTCAAAGGGTTGCCAAGACCAGTAATGGCTCTTCCCGATTCGAGGAAAGTTTATTCCAGCCGGTATTTTTACCCGTGGCCTCTATGCTTCTCAGCACTAGGTCCCCTATCTCGAACTGTCGGACCTTCACCCCATTATTGCAATATCGAGCAATCTTTTGTTGATATGCTGCAGTCCTCAATCGTGCTTGTTCTCAAACTTCTTCGAGCACATCGAGATTCTCTCGAAACATCTGATTATTGTTGATTGGACTGAAACATTCTACACGAAGGATTGGAAGCCCGACTTCTACTGGAATAACTGCCTCTACCCCATAACACAGGCTGAAAAGAGTCTCCCTCATGGGTTCCCTTGGGGTTGTTCTATACAACCAAAGTACGGACAGCAATTCATGCAACCACAAGCCCCTGAAATCCTCTAGTTTCGTCTTATGTCCATGTAAAATGATTCGGTTCGTGACTTCCACTTGCCCGTTGCCTTGTGGGTACACAACCGACGTATGTATCAACCTGATTCTCATGCTGGTACAGTATTTGGTAAATTTCTTCCGGATGAACTGGGTCATGTTGTCAGTCACAATGCACTCAGAAATCCCGAACCTGCATACAATGTTCTGTCGGACAAACTCAGTTGCATTTTGCTTTGTAATCTTTGCCAATGGCACCGCCTCAACCCACTTGGTAAAGTAGTCAATCCCAACGATCAGGAATTTCCTCTGTCCGGTCACTACTAGGAGGGTTCCGAGGATGTCAAGTCCCCATTGGGCGAAGGGCCATAGTGATTGCAGTGCTCAGAGTTCGGTGTGGGGTTGGTGAGTAAGGTTGTCATGGACTTGACAGTTTTTTCACTTGTGCACGAAGTCCATGGTGTCGTATTTTATGGTTGGCCAATAGTACCCTTACCTCATGAACTTAAAGGTTAGATTCTTTCCCCCAACATGAGATCCACAGACTCCAAGATGTACCTCTTGGAGGGTGTTTTCTACCACCTCGGGAGAGACACCTCAGATAAGGGGCAGAGAATCCTCGCCGGTATAACTGGCTGCCCATAATAGTGTACCATCCCGCAGTTTTCTTTACCTTCTTGGCTGCCTCCGCGTTCTCAGGTAATATTCCTTCGGAAAGATACCGTAAGTAGAATCATCCAAGTGTCGCTACTCGAGATCTGCATCACATCTGGCTCGGGGTCCTCAATGATCGGCCTGTTCAAAACTTCCCTCATTCCTCGGGCGTATTACTCTGTGTCCCCAGAAGTTGCTGCTCTTGCCAACATGTCAGCCTTCCCGTTCTCTTCCCTCGGAATTCGGATGAATTTAATCTTCTCAAAGTCCGCGGTCATGCCCTTGACCTTTGAGAGGTATTTGGAGAGTTGTGGGCTATTAACCTCAAAATGACCGCAGACCTGATTGACGACCAATTCAGAGTCACTGTAGACAATCAGATTTTTGGCCAAGCATTCTTTGGCTAGCCGGAGTCCTGCTATCAACGCTTCATACTCCGCGGCGTTATTTGTGGCCGAGAATCCAAGAGTCATCGAATACTTGATCTCTGATCCCTCGGGCATGCGTAGCACAACGCTTGCTCCACAGCCGTCCTTCATTAAAGAGACATCCACGTGTAATGTTCACGTCGTTGCTTCACTTTGTTCGCTTCCACCACGATGGTCTGCATCACCAAGGGCCGGTGTCGTCCTCTCGACCACAAAATCCGTGAGGACCTGGACTTTTAAGGCTGGCCTCGGACGAAATTCTATGTCGAACTCACCCAACTCAATGGCCCACTTGACCAGTCATCCCGACATCTCAAGCTTCTATAGAATGGCACTCAACAGTTGATCCATCATGACCACTACTTTATGTGCCTCAAAATATGGTCGAAGCTTTCAAGCATAGTACACCAGTGCTAAGGAAACCTTCATGTGTGGATACCTGGTCTCTGGGCCAGCCAAAGTCTTGCTAACGTAGTAATCATGCCATTGTCTATCATGTTGCTGTCGCACCAGTATTGAACTTAAGGCCATGTCAAACACAGCAAGGTACAAATATAGCTCCTCGCCTGACTGGGTAGAGGCTAAGAGAGGACTTATCAGGTATTCTTTGAGTCCTCAGAACGCCTCCTCGCAGTCATTCCACTGAAAACCGTTAGCCATTGTCCCTCTTAGCACCTTAAAAAATGGAAAGTGCCTCTCAGCCGATTTGGCCAAGAAGCGAAAGAGAGCTGCTAATTGTCCGGTGAGTTTCTGTACTTCCATTATTGTCCAAGGAGATTTTATATCAAGGATGGTATTGATCTTTTCTGGGTTAGCTTTAATCCCTCGATGCAAAATAATATAGCCCAGGAACTTTCCAGACGTCACTCCAAATGTACACTTGCTTAGGTTGAGCTTTATTTGGTAAGTCCTGAGAACGTTGAAGGTCTCGGCTAGGTCATGGATGTGGTTACCACTTATTTTGCTTTTAACAAGCATGCTATCTACATAAACCTCCACATTCCAGCCAACCTGGTCCTTGAACATTTTATTCACGAGCCGCTAGTAAGTCACCCCCGCATTCTTGAGGCCAGAAGGCATCACTTTATAACAGTATATCCTTTGGTCCATCATGAATGACGTGTATTCCTCGTCCTCAAGGTTCATTTTTATTTGGTTGTAGTCCGAGTACGCGTCCATAAAGCTTAAAAGCTCATGATTGGACGTCGAGTCTACAAGTTGGTCGATTCTGGGAACTGAGAAGCTATTCTTTTGGCAGGCTTTATTGAGGTTCGTGAAGTCTACGCGCATTCTCCACTTCCCATTATTCTTTTTTTACCATGACTACGTTCGATAGCCAGTCCTGGTACTGCACCTCTCAGATAAATCCGGTATCTAGGAGCTTTACTTCCTCACGTATGGCCACTAGCTTCTCCACTGAATAGTTTCTACGCTTTTGCTTGACGGGCCTATGACGAGGATCTATACTCAGTTTATGAACCATTACTTCAGTAGAGATTCCCGGCATGTCACTTGGTACCCAGGAAAAAATGTCCGCATTCTCCCGTAAGAAGCTGACAAGTTGGTCTCGGATATCCTCTAGTAGTGAGCTTCCGATTTGGACGTATTTATCCGAATCCTTGGGATCCAGCGGGACTCGGACAGTTGGCTCCCCGGACTGTGCCTATTGCAGCGTTGCCTCGTCTCGCAGATCAAGGTTTTCGATTAGCTAGGTAAAGAGCTTCTGCGTGATCTGGGATAAAAAGCACATCCGTCCGGCTGATTGGTCTCCAAGAACCTCGCAAACTCCGAATGGAGTTAGAAATTTCATCTTCAGATGCAGGATGGAAGTGGCAGCGCCAAAGGTGGCCAAGTAAGGACGTCCGAGGATCGCGTTATAGACTGACAGAAGGTCGACGACCAGAAAAGTGAGGACCATAGAGGCAGTCCTCGAGTACGTTCCCAGCATGACTTCCAACTGAACGACACTAGACGCGCAGTGACTCATTGTCCAGTCCGTAGAATGATCCCTTTGGCGCTCTCATTTGACTTCTCTTAAGTCCTAATTTAAAATAGGCATTGAGACAAAGCAAGTTCTTGGAGCTTCAATTTGTCAACAAAAATTTATTTCATCTGGTAGTCATTTGCCCCATCTGAAATGAGTGCGGTTATAATAGGAGGATCAGAGTAGGGGGAAGTTACATGGGCCATGTCCTTATTACTTAAACTAATAACTTCGTCCCTAATCTCTGTCCTTGGTCTTTTTGCTGCAATTATATCTCATGCGTCCTTGACCAAGCGAGTTGATATCATGTTTACAACCCCTACAGCCACTCGGTTCCTGTGTTGGTCAAGCTCAGCATCACCTGCTGTTCCGAAAGTCTGTCCGGGTCTTTGCAAGAAATGATTGAGATGACCCCTCTGTATCAACTCCTTGATCTTTCTCTGCAGTGTTCTGCAGTCCTCGGTACTGTGGCCTCCACTGTGATGGTAGTGACAGTATTTTGTTTGGTCACCACCTCTAGATTCTTCAACGGCTTGGGCCACTTCAACAACGTTTCCTCCTGGATCTGCATCAGAACGTTTGTGTGGGTGTCGTTCAGAGGGGTTAGACTCACGGGTCTGGGCTCCCTCCAAATGATCTGCTCGAACTTGTGTTGTTTTTTATTGTCAGGGGACCTGAATAGTACCCGCCTTTTCTCTTCCCTTCCATTGCCCTCGGATGAAAGTTTTCATCTTTTTCTGGCCTTTTCCAATCGTTGGCTTCTTCCGCCACGATGTACGCCCTTGTTATGGCCTCGGCCTCCACAAAGGTCCGGGGACCTTTGTGAATAAGGTTCTTGAAAAAAGCACCTCCCTTCAAGGCAGAGAGAAGTGTGTTTAGCTTCACCCCGTTAGCTAGTCTCGAGATTTGCCCTATGCTATGAATCGGGCCAGGAATCCCCTTAAACTCTCCCTAGCACCCTATTTTACCTGGGTGAGGTGCCAGGGCTATCTCTCTATTCTCCTACTGGAGGATAACTGCGAGAGGAAAACTGCTCCCAGCTCATTAAAAGAACAAATTGAATCTGCTAGTAGCCCATAGAACCACACCCTCGCATCTCCCTTGAGTGTCAATAGGAAGCACTGACACATAATTATTTCAACTAGCCTTTGGAGGCTCAAGTGTTCACGGAAGTGGTTCAGGTGGTCCATAGGGTCAGTACTTCCATCATAGAGGTCGAAGCTTGGCATTTTCAACTTTAGTGGGAGTGGTCTCGTCCTGATCTCTGCCACAAACGGAGATCAGAGTATATCAACTCCTCTGTTATCTTCGCCAAATACGAGGTTCCAGATTTTTTCTATCCCCTCATCCGCGTAGAGTGAGGTTGTTTCCTTCTTGTTGAGACAATTTCTCAACTCACGAGGCTCTCGAACTGCCTGCTGCTCGGAGATCCCCCTAGCCTCGGGGGTTACGTCGTCTCGTAGAGTTACCTACTAAGCAGCACGTTCCCGATTGCTGCGGACAGAACGCGAGTTGCGCCTCTCAGGGCTTTCCTCTTGCACTCAGAGACCTAAGCGACCTTAAAGTCTCTGAGGAACCCTGTTGCTTGAGGCAACCTGGGTCCTCGAGGCCTCGCGCTGACTGGCCGACTTACTTGGGCGTTTCTTCCCCTTACCCCTATTTCAGGATATCGTCGTTTGGGAGGTCTTAGAAAATGCTCCTTTTGTTCGCTCATCCTTTTTAGAGTAAAGGGTAAGTAAGGCTTTGGACAAATCCTCCATTCTGGTAGCCAGTGCGCGTATAACTAGATCGGGATGATCTGTTGCCCTAACGCAGGGAGCGGGACCGTTATCGCATGAGGTCGCGTCCCTGATAGGTGCACTTGCTTGTGCCCTGGTGTTCACCATGCTAGACCTCTGAATGAGTGTCAAAGAGTTCCTGGATGTTGCGTAGGAAGCGTGAAAAGCTGACTTTTAGTTGTTTCCTACAGACGGCGCCAATGTTACATCCTCGGATCCTGACTCTGACTAGGACGAGGATCCGACAACAACACAAGATAATGTGTAAGTGGAAAGAAAGAGATGGAGAGTACAAGGATTACAATTACGTGGAAACCTTCTTTATAATGTTGCGTCCTCAGATCCTGGCCCTGACTAAGAAGAGGATCCGACAACAACACAAGATAATGCGTGAGTGGAAAGAAAGAGAGGGAGAGTACGAGGACTACGAGAAGAAGATTTTTTACATGGAAACCTTCCTTATAAATAAGGGAGGGAAAACCACAGGACTTTTGTCTGGGAATCAATATCACTATGCTGTTAAGGATTACAGGTGGATTACAGAGCGGCGCAAATCCTTACTCTCCTTTTTTTTTTTCTCTCTCTATAGCTTCTTGGTTGGAGTAAATGCTAGCCCCCTCTGTTAGATGCGCAGTTAGGGTATTTATAGTGATCGAAACATCTTCGGTAGGTTATCCACGTGACATTGACATATGTTGGAGTCGGCCACCAACTCTACCGACCTTGCTCTTTGCGGCAGGAATGTGGCGTGCATGCTGACTGACCTCTCCTGAAGTAACATTTGCAATGATCGATCGTGTGCGCAGGCCATCACCCTTCATTCGATCTGACAGCTCTGCTACCAACTCTCTGTTGCGTTGCTTTCCAGGCATGGCTGAGGTCCGGGGCGATCCTAGGTCCGTGGGCTTCCAGTTTGTCCCGCCGTTTGGGCCAGCCTTATCACCTGGACCTCTTGGGCCTACTAGGTCCCTGTGGTGCCAGGGTCCATCCATGGGGAAATGGATCTTATTAATGGGCCTCTAGTTCCGGTACCCATCAGCATGGAATAAAAAAATTGAAAATGAAGTTTAATTAGACCTTGCTCCAGATGCGGCTATAGCAAGAAGATTCATAACCAATTGCTGAATGTGGAAAACATGAAGCTGGATTTGTTCCCTCCAAGACTGGTAGTCCCAACATAATCT
>JAOVVI020014051.1:0-11638 GCA_028571085.2 Nepenthes alata | reverse complement strand
ATTTTGTTTTCTAATTCTTTTCTTTTTTTTCTGTTTTTTAATATATATCTACATATTTTTAAACATATATATATTTATTTTTTAATATATATATATATTTTTTTAATCTTTCAAAAATTTATCTTTACTCATCTTTTTCATAATTTTTTAATCGGTTCAATGAGTTGACAAAATAAATGCTTCATATAATCCATTTACTTACTTTTAATTTAAAAATTCTTATTTAAAAAATAAAAACTATATAATTAAAATATATAATTTAAATACATATTTTAAATATAAATTACTACAAAATAACAATAACTAAACAAGAATAAAAATACAAAGTTCAGTATTTATCAATGATCATGTGGTTAAAAATTTGATAAAATTTTACAATGTTACATCGCGTTATGCGCAAAATGTATCAGGGATTATTTGATTTATTTTGTTTTCAACGGTATAGCCCGTTAGGTCATAAGTAATCATATGGCTATAAAATATGTCAATCGGTCAACTTCATTCTAAGTGTGAATTTGCAATGTGTATGTCGCGCTCAACACAAAAGGTGTAGGGGGTTCTTAAATTCGTTTTGTTTTCAATGGTATATTTCTTTGGGCCATAAGTGATCATATGACTGAAAATCATGCTAATAAGGTAACTTCACTTCAAGTGCAATTTTACAACAAACACAAAATGATGTAATTAAAAGCTATCAAAAGTTCTCCAATTCATTTAGTATTCGATGACATAGTAGCCATTAGGCTATAAGTGATTATATGGTTAGAAATCAAGTCAATTGAACAACTTTACTTCAAGTGCAATTTTGTAGTGCGCAAGTCACACTATATGCAAAATATATCAAGGGTTCTTCAATTCATTTTTTTTTTAATCGATGGTAAAGCCCCTTGGACAAACACAAGATCATTTCAACATAAAGGATGTGTAAAAACAAAAGAGTGAGAAGAAGAAAATTTTAGCATTTGATTAAAGTCCGATCCTTAACCAAGTATACTACTATAGTCTTGATCCTAAAATGTATTACTAATTAGTTGCTTATTTTCTCCTTATATTTTTCCTTTTGTAGTTACTAGGTGTGCGGGAGGTTATATTCAGGTGATTTTTCATACGAGTTATCATGAAGAGACCTCAAATAGGATTATATTTTTTTGAAGCTTGTCATGTGGTCTTTTCTTTATTTGAAAAGCATTTTTCACATTAAATGTTAACATGCAAGTTATATGCATGCTTTTATTCATCATACTCTTTCTTATTTGGTGGGTTTGAAGATTTGTTTTCACCACACCAGTGTTGTGCATATTCTAAAAATATGACCAGTGCAAATAAAGTACCAAACTCCGAGTACCTCGCTGGAGGTATGTATGCCAGATGGACAAACACCTTTCTGAGGTCACCATACGTCAAAGCCACAAATGAAAATGAAGAGCTAAACTGATTTAGAGTCATTCGGTAGCCTTCCAGAATCAGGAGAAATAAAGATATTGTCGCTGCAAATTAAGAGCAACTAGGGTCATGTCATTTGGCATGGATGAGAATTTCCATTATCATTAGGAATTTCGAAGGACCTGTTCTCACAGTGATGGAATGTTTTTTAGATTCGCATAGATGTTGATGCCATTGTTTCCTTGAAGCTTCCAGTCAAACTGTCAACTTCTTCCTTATTCACTAGTAATCCACGGCTCTACCGTCTTTTGTGTTACTCGGTCAACCTGATGATATTGCTGATTTATTGGAAGGGCAACAGAGCAGGTGTTGTGCTGTCTTGCCACACCGTCTGGCAATGGCTCACAGACTGTTGCATCTTTTGTTGTTGCTCGAGCTTTAAGTGGTGATTGCTTCTCTTCTTCCTCGCAATATAGGTAATTTTGTTTCGTGAAATCTTCCAACTAGTGGTGTTATAGCGATGGCTTTGTCTCTGTACTGTCTTTTGAAATAGTTCCCTCTTGCAGGAAGATTTCCGACTCTGAAGTAGAGCCTTTTTGTTCGATACTTTCCATACTTCATGGGAGTCACAAGCAGTGATCAAGCTCATTATTTAATATCAAATTTAGCTGATCCCTTATAGTTTCCTCTACACTACTCTAACCGTCCTACTACGAATTGTTTGTTCCTAAACGAGTCATAAAGCATATAACAAATATACAATGTCTCTAATCGTGTTTATGGTATTTGATTAGTAGATCGTACGTGAATCTTTGAGTTTTTGGCACAAGCAAAAATGATGATATCTTGGTCACTACCAACCCCCACTTCTCTGACTTTTTATAAATCCTGTCCTCATCGAGGACATGAGCCATTTCAGACTCTCCGATTGATTCTATCATAGAAGCTAAGGATAGACAATAACACCCCCCCCCCTCCAAGAAAAATGCCGTTGAGCACGTTAGATATGAGTTAGCACGCCATGGGGACCTCTACAATTTACATGTCTAGCCACTAATTTTCTTGTTGCATGGCAAACTAACTATTGTTTATACAACTTTTAATCTTTTCCCCAATCTATTTGGAGACTTCAAATTGAGTCTTATGAAGAGTTTCAGCGGGGATATTTATTCTCTCCTGTTGCCTCTCTAATGATCCTTTACAAGAAGAATTTAAAACGGGCATAGGAGTAACACTATGCTAGTAGTTCAAATACACCCGTAATTTTAAAAGTCTAAAATAACTTCTCAAAGAAACTACAATTTATAGCTGCAGTTTTTACTAGGGGAATTACCCTGGAGACCCCGTCCATAAAGGTTTGTTCAAACTTGCTTGTCTAGATAACCAAACCAATCTTGAGTTTGACCGGACTTTAGTCTAGTAAACTTGATTGTGCTTGTTAACGGAGCTATTTATAGGTCTGTTTACAGGCTAACAAATACACATTTAAGGGCTTGTTTATATATGTGTTTTGGCACCAATGCTTGGCTTGGTTTGAGTTCAAGCCTCTGTTTAGCTTGTTTATTAGCTTGGTTTGACAAATAAGCCGAGATTGATTTGGCAAACAAATTGAGCTCAAGCTTGAATCAGTCTTATCTATTCATGGACAAAATGAGCATATTAGTTTTTCTAAGCTAAACTCAAATTCAAAAGAACAAGGAGCAAGCTTGAGCTGATAAAAAAACACCGAGCTTGGCCAAGTCATGTTCAACTCAACTTGCCACAGCTCACCGATAGGCACAGCTCCTACAACTGTGCATCTAAAGGAACTGCTAGTAAAATCAAACTAAAGTAATCACCCTTCAGAGGGCACTGAGGATGGGGGGGGGGATGTAGGGATCAGTGGCTGGCCGAAAGAGGACCGAGGAGGTGAGCTGGTTGCTGGGGCACACCCGAATTACAAAAGATATCAAAATGAGAAGAAATAAATATACAGGTCAAGAATCAACGAGAGAAGTACACCACTAACAAAAGAACGCCACGTATGAGAGTCCTCTAGTATTGATGGATTGATAAAACGTCACATCACCCAAAAGCATTTGGAGGGTCTTCTCCTAACATTACTCTCAAGATACAATTAATCGTGATGAAAATTTAAACAGGTAGAAAACAAATGGGTAAAAAGGATAGACTACATCAAAAGTGTGACAGGGTCATCACCAAGTCATGTTGCACTTTGATAAATGCTCAACAAAATCACTGCATTCAACTTTCCATTACCAGTCAGGTGTTTAGCAATATGTCAAGACCAATAGTGCCAACAAACATCATCCTAAGGTGCTTTCATAATCATAAATATAAATCCTAAGGTTTTCATATGCACCAACTACCAACAAGGCAACAACCTTCAATTCAGCTCAAGGTCAATTCCACTCAATGTAGCAGTGAAAGCCCTGATTTCCACTAAGCTAAGTCAATCAGATTGATGATATCACTTGGACTTGGGACATACTAATTCTAAAATTCTATATCAACTTTTGGTTGCTTACCTAATTAAGTAACTCTTGTCTAATGAAGCTGCTTGGCCAACTCTAGAAGTTCTACAGGACAATAGAACAAAGATACAGAGCAGGCTGGATTAGTATGATTCATACGCTCCATCAAACAGCCAAAAATTGGATTGTTACATGAAGAAAGTCAAGTGGAGATTAGGTTGTCATTCAGCCACATAGCTGTATACTTCCCATTAAAATTTTCTAACAGGGCTCTGCACCAATCAGTGACAAATAAAATACCCAAAATCTAGTACTATGAGCATATATTTAGCTAAACTTGTGTAGAAATACTGTTTGAGTAGAGTTTCAATGGTGTCATAAAGTTTTAAAATGTAGTACCCCATAAATTCCAGTCTCAGTTTTTTGAATAATCACTTAAAAGAGCTCTCAATCAGACTGAATCCAGACGTCTTGGGAAGTATTGAGACAGATCATCCCAACAGTTCTGAATCTCACCTCATTTAACAATGCTGCTAGTTTTTTTTCCAGAGATGTTGTCAACTCTTATATGTGTGTGTGTATATATATATTGTCTGGTCAATTCCCAATTACAGCTATTTGGATAATCTTTCCAAAGAGCTCTGAATTAAAGCTTTTGCAAAAAGAAATTGAAAAGCATATTTCAATTCCTTGAGAACCCAAAAATCTATTCAAGACAAAAATCCTATTTGGCCTAGCTCCATTTTCTGGAATAGAGAAGTTTGTTTGTAAAGCCAAGCCAAATTGAGATTACTGCTCCACGAAATCAAGGCACTCCCTTGAGTTTGATCCATAGGACCCAAGTGCATAGGCTATGTTAGAGCCAGCGCTAAAAGAAAACGGACAATGATTCCATCTTCATTTCACTCACAACTAACCATATCGAGCACAAAATATCCAAGCTGGAGAACAAAACCGGAAGTACCAAGCGGCAGAAATGGAAGGAATACCAGAAATGGAATCCATTTCTAAGAGGACGCATCTCATATACAGAAAGAACACTTATCCAGTAAATAGGTAATCTTCATAGCATCAACAAAATAGAATCCATTCAACGCTAAACGCCAGAAATGGAAGAAAAGCAGCTAGGTATAAAATTACAGGTACGAGTAAAAAATCTTATTAGCTAATATAGAAATTCTGAATTCAAAAGACCTGTAAGACAGGCCTTTTACCAAGCCTCTTGATCTCTCTCTCCATTTGGCCAGTAAGCATCAAACCAAACATCTTACAATCACAGAGAAAAGACCAAATCGGATGACTAAAAGTAGAGGGAACATTCCCTTCAACAAAGAAATGACTATACCAAGCTAGTCCATACCCAATCAATGGCGCCAAAAGAATAAACCACCAGTTGAAGAGGAGTGAGTACATGAAGATAAGAATACCACTAAGCGTGCCTGCAAAGTGCCAACGCCTTGTTGAGGGTTTTGAGTGTTGAGTCATGTAAAATGCCCAGAATTCATCCAAACTTTTAAAATTCATGTCCTCAATTCAACCCAGATCACAAATATTGGCCTTTTTGGGTAGTGTTAATAGTTCAATTGATTGAGACGAAAGCCAGAAACAATACGTGTTTCTGTTTGACTTTCTGTGGTTATTGGGAGAGGCAGGAGTTGGGTATGTTTGGAACCGTAATCGGGATCAAAACTCAGAAATATTTAGTTGGGTTGAACGAGGAATTCTGCCAAAATGTTGGGGATTGAGGGTTTTCGAGGGTATATTCCGTTACACGCACCGACTAAGTTCTGGTTTGTGCGTTTTTCTGTCTGGGAATTAACATAGGGATAGACATGGTGGGAGAGAGGTGGATCGGAAAGGTGAAAGGTTTCTCTCCGTCTGTGCAGGCAGTCAACTTCGGGAATATTGGATTTAGATATCCAACAATAATATTCACAAAATCTTATCGATATTTCTAAATTTTTGTAAATTAGTTTTTTTTACTTTTATTTTAATATCCGTTTTATATCAGATATTCTTATTATTATTCAAAATTTTAAATCAAATTAAAATATATATGTGAAATTAAAAATTGTTCTAATTTTTTTTTTTTTAAAAAGACTAAAGTATTAAAAAGCCTAGACCGATCCACATACCAAGCGATACCAACTTTGATCAAATATGAAAAATATATACCTTAAGACTTTATAATCTGTAATTATCTTAATATTTATTTTTAATTATAACATTAATTTTTATTTTAGTATAAAATTTACTTATAAAAAAAAAAAGTTACTACATTCGGTCTAATATGTTGATGCACATATGATATCACAAACTTTTGGAAGTATAAAAAATTCAATGTGGATGTCAATTAAATGTTTAAATGTCAATTTTATTTATTATATGTTTAAATTTTAGTTTAATGTCAAAGTTTATTTTAACAAGATATTGTCGGTTTTAGTTTTGTTTGCTTACTATTCTCGCTAGCTAATTTAGTTTCGAGTTGATATCAAAACGTTTTAATTTTATATTATACTGTAAAAATCAACACATTTCAGATGGTTATCAAAATTCTATCAACTTTAAATCTTTATATTTTAACTTTTATACTTTATATTCTATATTTTATTTTACTGAGTCCTGAACAGTCAAGCTACTTGCTGCCTATACAATTACATATTTTTGTTATTTAATTTCTCACATTTAATTTCTTATTCTTTTATTTTTCAAGTTTTAAATGGTTGAACCATTAATACTACTACAAATTTAATTTTTTGCATTTAAAGTTTTTTGACTTTAGTTTCTATCGCTATCAACGCCAATGGGGACACAAATATTTTTAATTTCTATAATTTAATTTTTAATTTCTTTTTTTCAAGTGTTTCCATAGCCGTACTATAATTTTTTATGAAATTTTAACATTCTAATTTTTATGTCATTTTGGAGTATATAGTTGTTATCAAGTTATTATGGCGATATCACCACAACCATTTTAATTTTAATTATATAACTATTATTAAATTAGTTTTATTTAAAAAATTAACTACCTATAAGTACGATATCTAACTTTCTAAAAAAATTATAAAGAATTATCGTACACTTGTTAGCTTAAATTTGTATCATTTGAGGTTCGATAAAATTTTTAATGTTGTTACTAAAAAGCTTATATTTTCTACCATTAATAATTTTAATCTATAATTAACAACCTATAAACTAAAGAAACAACAAAACAAAAAATTAAAAATAAAAAAAAAAGTTTTGATTAACGAAAACAAGATTTAAAAAAAAAGATAAAAGTTAACAAAAGAAAAGGCAACTTAAAAAAAGGACAACGAAAAATGAAGAAAAAAATTAAATTTTAGAAATATAAAAATAAATAATAAAAATTTAGCATAAAAAAGGAATAGCATTTTTTATTTTACAACTTTAATCATTTAAAATATTTCAGCTAAATGTTACAAGAATCACAAATAAGTAAAATATTTTACTCATTTTTCTATTATGCTACTATTAAACTAACATAATTTTAATATTGAATTTGAAATGATTCAACATTTATCTCAATTCCTGGAAATGGATTCTGAAAAATCTCCACTAATATACTAAAAACTAAAAAATAATAATAATAAATAAAATATTTATAAGCTAGATATTATTCATATTAAATTATTCTCATTTCTTTTAAAGATAAAGCAAAAACTTGGTTGAACTCCTTAAAATCCTGACAAATGTCATAATTTCAATATAAATAGGTAATTATAATAAGATCAAATATAAAATTTAACCAAAATTAAGATCTCAATAATTAAAATTAGGTCAAACACTATATTAAGTAAGATATTCTGACATAAATATTATGATTTCATGAGTGATTAAACTATTTTTATCCAATTCAAAATTAACACTATGCTCACTGAGTCCTTAACATTATTATAAGAAAAAAAGTAAACAGCTAAAATTTAAATCATACAAATAACAAAAATTCATACATAATTTCAAATGGTGTTCATGCCTAAATTCAAACGGACAAAAACTAAAATTTAATCTTATCTATAAAAATAAAACCAAAAAAGAAACCCAAAACCCTAAGTCAAATGGCCAAACAATTTCAGTTCGTCCCAAACTAATAATGTACTTACTCTACTCATAATATTGTAAGAAGAAATATCTAACCAAAAATCTAGTTATACTAATAGTGAAATCTTATATATAATTTCAAATGGCGTATCAATCTAAATCTAACCTGTAAAAACTAAATTTCAATCTTATCAATTCAAAATAAAATGAAAACAAACCCAAAACCGTAAATAAAAATTTCTAACTATATTGTTCCAATAGTCCTCCATTCAATTCTATAATAATCTAACACCCGTTAATTTAAAAGGATTTTGAAACATTTCAAACGTCATATTAACGTTCAACAATGCATATATATTGTCGGGTCCCAATATAGGGGCCCATAAAAGACGGCCCAAAAAAAGGGCCCAAGTCAAAAGCCCGAGAACCCAAAGGCCAAAATAACGGCAAAGGCCCGAGAGGTCCCTTTAACCAACAGGGACTCAAGGACGCCACGAAGAGCTGGCGATATCAGCAACGCCAGAGAAACGTCCGAGAACTCTGGCCCTCAAGTACGAGGATCAGGAGAAGAAGCCCAAGAGCCTGAGAAGGTTCCATCAGGTTTCTGAATAGTCCGAGATCCTTCAAGTCTTCCCAAAAGGCAGTCAACGTCCGAGAGCTACCTCGCTCGAACAAATCCGCGAACTTTCAAAGGGACGGGGCACGCCACACAAGGACGAGGACCATCTCATACACGGCTGAAAGCACCAACTAAGCAACTTTGCCGATTTCCAAGGAACCTGCAGCCACTGCAAGACGCTGCCTCCACAGAGCACGCCTGATCAAATCAAGACTAACACCTAGGGTCTACGTACTTGACACGCTCAGGCCCTACCAGTGGTGTCAACGGTGTGCCTCCCTGCACACCTCATCGTTCCTGACACGGCCAGCAGAGCAGGTGGACGGCCCCTTCACGCGCTTGGCGTGACCAACAGGACAAGTGGACAGCCTCTCGGCCATCCGTCAGCTGCCACGTGTCCTCTCCCTAACGGCACAATTTTTCATATAAATACTCAGCAGAGGCTCTTGCATCAGGACCTCTTTTGGGACCTTCTACCCCTTTTTGACATAAGAAGGAACGAAGATGACAAAGCTTTCCAATGAGAGAGCTCCCCAACTAGAGAACTTCCTAAGGAGAGAAAACACAAACAAGAGACAATGAAGGAATTTCTAAAACTTGTACTTTGTAAGACTTTCATACATAGTGAAAGCATTTCAACAGGCCCCGAGCCTCGTGATTTTTCCTCCTCATTCAAGATGGGACTTTCCACGTAAAAACCCAATTTCGATCTCTCATTCTCCATATCATACACTCTCAAACACTTGTGTTACACGTGACCCCGCTGTCCGAAACGTAATATATATAATATATATGAATAAAACAAGTATAGAGAATAGTAAATCATGGTCGGGTGTAAAACTCTAAAAGATCAAATTCTCAATAAATATATTTTAAAATATAATTTCATATGAAATACCTAATAAATACAAAAATCCATAAAATTTACCAAAAAAACGTAAGAAATCCGATAAACGTGTGAAAACATATCTAAAACCATAAAACTAGTGGTCATATTAAAATATGTAAAAATTTAAGAATTAAGGACTGATAACTTACAGAAGAATATATTACATGTATTCTCGATGGCTTGAGGTTAATATACTATTATTCAAAATTCATAAACAAATCATCTATAATAACTCATAGACAGGATAAAACACTACTTTTATTTTTCACTCGTGAATAATAAGCACAATATTAATATTATACATAGTAAATTTATATAATAATAAATTATTTATTAAATATTTATATAATAATAGTATGCAAAACTAAACATATAAAAATGTTATAACTTTTTTTTTATAATATTTGAAATTTAAATATAAACATTTAAAAATATCTAAATATTTGATAAAATAAATATACAAATAATAATATTTAAAAAAGGACAAAAATGACAATATGCACGTACATTTAAATAACATTTAAAAAAATTAAAAGATTTCAATAATATACCAAAAGACGACTTAAATACGATGACCTTAAATCAAAATTTTAGTCGATTTCATGTCAAATAGTTTCAAAACTGATGGGTATATCAATAATGAGTTGGCCCAAAAAGTCAACGAAAGCCCAAAAAGTACGGTCAACCCCTTAACGGCTCAGTTGGAGAATAGGCCCACCAGCGTTGACTGTCTTGGGGCCAACGCGTGCGTAGACGGTCAACTCAAAGTTGACCGTCAGCTTGCTGCACGGTGGGCCCAAAGAGGCTTCTCTACAGTAACGGGTATGGTCCATTTGGGCCTACGATCCATCAGGCAGCCAACAATGACTTTTCGGGCATCTTCTACAATCCCAGCGGACACCCGAAATGGACATTGACAAAATTGACGCCTTTCATATAAGGAAGGCGCCAAATTTTTTTAATTCTTTGCCAACTAGGGCTCTCCAACGATAACATGCCCAGAAGGAAGGCGACCGGCTTGGAAAGTTGTTGGTCGGCTCAGAATGAATCTATCTCGCTCAACTTGGCAACTGGCATCTGCTCCAAAAGGCAAGCCAGCCAAGAATCACAGAGGGAATCACTCCTTCCAAAGAAGGAAGATAGCCCTCTTGATCATAAATAAGTCATTTAATTATCATTCAAGGCACGCTTTCGGTTATACTTTCAATTGCATATGCTTTCAATGAGACAAACACATGCACCAAACCCTAACAGAGACGATTTTCTGCTCTCTGCTAGAACCCACAGAAAAAACCTAAAGCAAACAACACGCTATTGACAACCGTTCACTGCCTCCCCACCATCCAGATTCAAGACGACAGCTTTCACCTCTCTTTCATCTGGATATCCACACGCTCTCTCTTTTTCTCTCATTTTTCAGTTTTTGTTACCTTCTGATCATCGAAGGTTGTTTACTAACTTGAGCGTCAAAGTATTTTCGATGGGATAACTTTCCGCCGACACGCTGACCTCATGTGCTTTTCAGTGGTGTGCAGGATTTGTGCTCAGAGAACGGAACCGGTTCAACCATCCAAACGAATCCGAATTCGTTCAAAATTCGGATCTAGGTACGCATCATTGGTGCTGTCTGTGGGAAATGCTTACAAAAGCCAACCACAAATCTCCATAGTGCTCTTTTTCACCTTCTAACTCAACAATGGTGAACACGAGAGCTCAAGCTAGCGATCCAGCTAGAAATGCTGCCAACCCCGACCAGGACCACGCTGTTGGTGCCACGGTCAACGGGGCTACGGGCGGAATACCTTCGCCATATTTTTAACAACTAATGGAACATATGAAGGCCGACACGCATCTGCTCCAGATACTTTGCTCTCAGAATGAGCAAATACTACAGGCGGCTCCTCCAGCAGCCGCTCCCGCACCGCCAGCAAAAGAGGTGGCCAGAGGAAAAAGATGTTGGCCAAAAGGCCCGAAAAAGTCAGGAATAATCCGGCTCCAGCGTCCTCCCGCATTCCTGGCCAAAACAGGCCTGAAGAACACTTCGGGAGCACGCCCCCGAGAGAAAGCCCGGAAAGAAGAAATCTACGATACTCTCTGCAGAAGACAACAACGCAGTCCAAGTGCGAGCCTCCATGATTGCCCGATCTATTGGAGGCAGCAGCCAACCGGCTGCTAGACCCTTCGGAAAGAAGATTGAGATGAGGGTTTTTCTCA
>JAOVVI020014049.1:0-11638 GCA_028571085.2 Nepenthes alata | reverse complement strand
TGCATCAGAAATTATTCAATATGATGTGATCCATATTTAATTATTTATTGAATGATCTTATGTCACAAATTTATATAATTTTATTATATTTTATTAAAAATATTATTTTATTAAGGAGTCTAAACAATAATAAAAATAGTGATATTTAAGTAATTAAGAAATTTATCTTTTTTCCTGTCCTATATATAATAAAAGTATGCATCATGTTTGTAGTTGGAAGGGCAATTTTATCTTGTATAAAACTTAGAAAAAGTTTTCAAAAATGTTAATCCAGAAAATTATGAACAGGCATACATACAAAATTCTGCAACTTTTACTAAGAAAGAGCAACAAGGCTTAATGAATAAAAACTGATTCGAGCCTTTTCAAAAAAAAAAAAAAAACAAAGGATAGATTTAGAAAAATCATCAATATTTATTTTTCTATTATTAATTATATAATAATAATATAATTTGACAATTTATTAAATGATTATAAATCTTATAAAATTTCACAACCTGTATTTTAATTTTTGTGTGGCAAACAGTTTTTTGTTTCCTCAGTTTTGAAATTATGTTGGTAAATATTTTTCTGATTATTATGATATTTTATTCAGTTGTGTTTTAATTTCTATTCATAGATTGCTATGGTTGCTACTTTAATTAGATTATAAATTTAATCACCTATAATATTGATGGTTTCTCTGAGATAGGAGATTGTTAAATGAGAAAAGCAATGTTTAGATCCACAAAATACTTTAGAGGGGGATGCTACAACTTTGATACTGATGTGTTTCTAAATTTAGATTGTTATACTAATTAAAAATTTTTGTAATCTTCCACGGTGGGTCAAACTTAGGCAGATTCAATCTTCATCTCTGATAATTTAGATTATGTGCAACACAACGAATAGACATGAAGTCAAATGATTGGCGGGACTTACTCATTGGCTTATCCTTCGATACTCAAGTCGAAAATCTTTCTAAGAAGAAAGAAAGATGGAGGATATAAGGTGTAGTGATGCACAGATGAAGAAATGAGGATAATGACAGAGGTCCTGGCTCTGGTGCTTATGCTTGATGGGAAGCGGCTTATGAGTGGTACGGAGGACTTGACTCTAGTGAGTGCGTTTGCCAGGGAGTGAAACATTTTTTAGAGCGAGTGTGAGAGTGAGAGCTCTTTGGTTCGTTTCGTTAATCAAGAGTAGGGATTGTTTTCTCTGGGCAAGTAGTAACTGGAATCGTCCGCCCTCTCTTCCACGGTAGGGGTAGAGGATATTTGTAATGCTGGTATCGTCGTAGTTTTAGCGTCAAGGTTGGTGACAATTGTCTCACTAGGATTCGTCGGATTGTCCTGGTGATCGTAGAGGCCGTTGATGTCAGTTTTTTTTATACAGTTGTGTGATAATCGGTATTCCTTGCTAGATATTTGTCAAACTGTCCCGTTGGAAGTTGCAGGAGCCTTATGCATGCTCAGGCTGCTGTGTCCAGATTGTCGACTGCCAGGCTAGTGGACTTCTTATGCCGTGATTGGTCGGTCGACCTACGCTGCTTGTTGCCCCTACTTAGCATTTGTCTTCATCTACTCGTCAGGAGTTGGGCTGCGTTTGGGCCGGATGTGGTGCCTCTTGGGTCTTGTGCTACAATGGATTTCCCTAGGCCTCAATCTTTCTGACATGTTGATGGATGGGTAGGGCGTTGGGTAGGCCCACAGTGATACTGGATCTATCGTATATATTGAAAAATAGTATTTTGAGATATTCAAATATAAACCAATATCATTTACATATATAAAACAAAAAGTAAAATGTGTAAGTATAGAGAATATAATATTTGGTAACCAAAAACCTATTGAATAACTCGTTCATCCAAAAAATCATCTGGACTATAAATCATTAACTGAAAATTTATTATATAAAAATAGTCAATTTATAAATTGATGAAAAATTTATAAGAAATGATTAACATGATTGTTATGATGGACATGGAAAAAATGAGGGTTCATTAATGTTAAAATTTTAAATCGGTTACATTTAAGAGTGATAATAGCTGGCGCAATGTAACACCGGGTTTTTAATTAATTTATTTTGACATTATCAATTTATTATGAGTTGTTATAAATATTTATATAATAAAAGTTTAAAGCTAAATTAATAATATATCGGATCTCTATTTAAATTATTTTAATATTTATTATAATTTTGAATATTTTAAACGTCGTATAAATAAATTAAAATATTATAAAATTTTATGGAACGATTGAAATTTCAGAGTGGCGCCCGGAGTACGCCCGTGATGTTGTCCGAATACCGTGTTGAATTTCAGAATAAAAGAAAATATATAGACCGTGTCCGAATGCAATGTCAAAAACTTCATTTGGGCAAAATGCTTGGTAAACTTGGTTCGAGCGCATGCAAATGGAGAGTTATGCATCTCTTACACTCAAAATTTTGAATTGTATTTACGACGGTAATTAATCTTATTTAAAAGTCTTATAATTATTATAAATATAGATTAATATAGGTCATAATAATAATTATAACTCACAACATAAGATTTTAAAACCAAATAATATCCAACACAAAACCTCAAATTTGGGTGTGATTTGACAACACAATCCAACAGTTTTCACAATAATAATATCAATCATTTATGAAATTTCTCTCAACTATTCAGCCGGATAATAAATAGTCATGACTTGCTTTAAAGTTCGTTAAAAAAAAGTAACAATTTATAATACAAATAAATCACTGATCCAACACAAATTGAAAGCCATAATAACCAAATAGTGGATAATCAAAACCCTAATTTTATAACAATAAAATATACTATCAATCAATCCATCGTATCTCCAATATTAAAATACAATTAATATGCATACAATTCATTTAGAGGACTAATATTCACAAAATAAGAACAATATATTTATTAGCGATCATGTTCAAACTCCTTACAAGATATCCGTAACCCACTAGTTTGGAAGGGGTGGGAAACAATAAAAATATGAGTCGAATACTCAACAAGTACTATTATATATTATATAAATAAATACATCTATAATTAGAGCAAAAATCGATAAAATATATACAAAATTGATAAGAACGAAACTCCAAATATCAACGACTGTCCAAATGTGGTTTCAGACACAAAACAAATATTCCAAAAGCAAAAGTCCAATGATTTAAAAATATAAAATTAACCAAATCTGATATCCAAATCCAACGGTAGTCAAAGTCTGCACATCTTAAATCAAAATCTCGAGTATTCAAAATCAGATGCAAGAAAAAATATTTCAAAACCCAAAATATGCTCAAATCGGAGGATCAAAAGACTGACTTTGAGACTTTTTTGTTGAAAAATTTTGGATTTTGATTTGGAATAACTTTGACTTTTCTTGATTTAAAAAAAAATTGAAATTTATTACCATGTTTTTGGTTCTTTTCAATTGGTTGGAACAATTTGTATAATATTTTAAAGCATTAATACGCTTACTGCTTATTAAAAAAAAATTTGTCAAAATTACAACATGAAGGCATATGAAAATAACAAAAACGGTTAATTAATTTTACTAATTATAATTAAGTACCGATTTTAATTTTAATTTCAATATTAAATTTTCGCTCTATTTTTTTTCAAAGATTTAGGCATAGCTATAAGATTTAGTTGGTGAGTTCACGTTAATGCAACCATCTTTCCGATAGCTTTCTTCGCTCCAACTTTGGAATGGCGCGACCTATCGTCAGCCCCATTCATTTTCAATTTCCAATCTCTCTGTTTGTCGATTGAATTCTATCCGGTTCTACACAATCGGAGCCGATTCAAATATCCATGACGGTGAAATTATGACATGGGTTTCATAAATTAGGGCTTCGAATTGTTTCAATTCCCCGATTTGCGGGTTGATCACTTTTTTGTGCACTCCTTTTTAAGACGGATCGTTGTAAATCGTGATTTCTACAACGAATTTCGAGATTGGTTGAAGATTGTACTAGTTCAAAGTCAGACAGACTCGTCCGTATACTGAAGGTTTTCGAATCTACGCTGATCAGCAGGTTTTTGTGGTAGGTAAATTTAGATTCAATTCTCAGACATGTTATTTTTCTATTATTTTCGCTTGGCATAGTTGTGTTCCTAGCTGTATGAGAGAGACTTGAGTATTGTCTTCCTTTGGATTGGTGTTTTTAAAGTTAAGGGCGGGTCTGAAGGAAAAAATTGAAGTAAAGCTCCGTAATCGGGAGGATGACTATCTTGATTGGAATTGAAGAATTACATCTTTGTTTGATACAAGTGAACTTTGACTTTTGATTACATCTCAGTTTCTTGTAGCTGTTATATTGCTTACAGTTATTATTGTTGGTTTCTTTAGTTTTATTTGTGTTGTACTGAATTGGCTACGTTTATGAGATTGTATTCTTGGCCTTCTGGTTCAGCATGACTTAGCTTGTGAGGATCATGGCCGGCGAAACTGATGAGGATGCAGTTGTTGCCGAAACACCAGCCACCCCATCTGCTGAAAAGAAGGCGACGGATGTTTCGAAAAAGAAAGAGAAAGGACTAATACCTCGAATCTGGAGCACAATGTTTGGTAAACGTAATGATGATTTTGAGAGGCGATTGGAACGCATTTCTAAGGAAGAGGCTTCCGTTCTGTCTAGAATGAGAAGGAGATCACAGAGTTCGGGGAGGATGAGAAGGCACTTGATTATATTTTCTGTGCTTCTGGAGGTAATACTGGATTATTGCGTTCATTTATGGTAAATTGAAATTTTTATTCCTTGTAGCCACTGAATATTGTTGTTGGGTCAATTTTAAGAGGTTAGATGAACACTAAGAATGCTGTATTGTTTTGGATTTATAAAATATTTATATGAAGCAATCATATCCAGGGGTGAGCGGGATATTCTACATTATTTCCAAACCTCCATCTTTCAGAAATAATTTCCTTCTCCACGTAGTTGCTCCTTTATTTGGCTGCACCATGTATTGAAGTAGAAGCTTGAAGGTCCTAGCTTTCATGGGCACAGGAATAGAGTTAAGAATTTGTTGCGTCATTTGGATCGATAAGGGTGCATGCTCAGTAATTCTCAAGTAAGCTTGAAATTTTCTCAAGCAGCAGACGGTGTCACTGATCATTTTTGTTGCAGTTGTTGCCCCATGTGGAAGGTGAGCCTTGGTCCAATGATAATATTACTCAAATTGTAACTTAGAGGTTATAGAGTCAACTATGCAAGTAACTTCCTCGTATTGTGATATATGACCCTCTCCAGTACCCTAAATGCAAGAAGTTTCGCACATTGGGCCCCTCTTTGTTGTCTCATTCTACTTTTGGGTCTTTGTCATTCATCTTTTCTATTTTATGTTTGATATCTCTTTTCAGTTTGTTGCTGTGGGGTTTGCTATCATGACATCAAGATCAGTGGAAGACTGGAAGAAAAGGGCATTTCGGGTTCTGCCCATGTTTGTTTTGCCTGGTTTATCTTCTGCTACATATTCAGCACTTGTGAACTTAATAAATATGCGTAAGTATCCTTTTTTTGGGAGGCAGGGATGGGAGTGTCTTGGATTGCTTGTCAGCTTTTAATATATGCATTCTGAAGTCTGTTAGTATCAAGCTGATGTAATATGCCTAGTCTGCATCTGCATTGACATTTTATGGCGTAACATAATACTAGATCATCATGTCTGACCTTTAAATTTCTGTTAATGGTTATTCTTTGTACCTCTGATGACCTATCTCTTCTTTAGATTTGTCTATGCTTCACATTGCATTTGGACGATTTTGTATCAACCATGAGTGCTCTGAAGTATGAGTGATTAGACTGATTCTGAATTTCTAGTAACAATGGTGCAATAACTACAAACAACAAGGAAAAAATGTAGTGAAATTTCCATCTTCTTTCTTCCTTTCTTGTATTGCTTAAACTGAGATTTTGTTTAAATTTCATCTTTCCTGACAAGAAAATTAGGCTGTAATAGTGGTACAAATGTTAGAATAGAGATTTCACATCATATTTCTATAGTTAGAATTATCTAATATATCCACTTTCTTTCTATCAAAGGTAAGGCTGCAATAGTGATACCAAGACGCAAATAAGCCTACTGCTGATGGAACATGCTAGGAATAGATTTCTGGTTATATATAATTGAAAACAAGTTCTAAGTAATTATAATTATGATGCCTTCTATCATGAGTTGGCTCCAAGTAAGGAGGCCGCCATTGAGGCTCTGTGCCATTTACAAAATTATGACCTTCTCAATGCACCTTTGATGTGGGACACCCCACAATGCCTGTCTGATGTGCCAGACTCTCTTATCTGATCTTTGTTCTATTGCCCCGGGACCCACACTTCTGTGTGGACCCACATTTCTCTTAATGTTTATTATAGATATCTTGAACCTTGTTGTTACACACAGAATATGTTTCAAAGCATCAATCAGGTTTTATTGTCCCTTGTGTTTTCATGACGTGTTTAGTCATAGCTTTTGTATTTGTCTAATCTTTCCATGATATTTTTGAAATTTATGTTCTGCTTCCCAGAAGGATGTACTGAAATGAAATGTTAAGTTTGCCTTGTTGGTAATCAACAGTCACTTTTAGGTGGCAAACAAGAATGCATTGCATGTCATAGGATCAGCTGTTTAGAATATTTCTTGAACTGTTCTGTAAATTGATGACAAATGCACCATCATACTATGAGCTTCATTACCAGATTGAGCTCATTGAGGTATTTGTATTGATAAGTTAGCGGTGGAAAATCCCTTACACAATGGAAGAAAAGTAAGGACAGGATGGTCAAGATGGAGAAGAAAATCAAAAATTTTATTCAAATGTATTTTACTCACATAATATTCCATGTCACAAGGACTTTATTAATATTGTACCAAGTTGGAGCTTTTCAAATTTTAAATTCAAATTGTAAGACAGATTCAATTGAAATTCTTAGAGACAAGACAATAAAGCATATTTAATATACTAATAAAATTTCAAATCCCATAATTAATTGAGATTAATATTTAGTAGTTATCGGTCTCACAATACTGATTTTTTTTCGATAACATGACAATATCATGATATGTTGCTAATTGAAAATATATTACAATATATCAGTTGATATAGCCTTCTCAGCTGACAATTTTTTTAAAAAAATTTCTTTTAATATGTCTGATATCGATATATATTTTTTGATATCAATACGGCCACAACTTATACCGATATGGATATTTTCATCCATTGAGCCTAATAAGTAGTAAATCAGGTTGGGTAATTTAGGGAACATTAATATCATGTATCATAATTTCTTGTTGTCAGGAGCCTTTTTTGTGTTAAAGCTTGGCTTCTCAATTTAGCTTGCATAACATGATTTGCCGATTCTTTATGTTGCGGTGTAGTTGATCGGAAGGACCAGAAAACATTGGAAAAGCTTCGGGCTGAAAGGCAATCCAAAATCGATGAGCTTAAGGAGAAGACCAATTACTACATCACTCAACAACTCATCCAGGTGGATAATATAAGCAGCTTTCTGTTGTTTTCCTTTTATGCTTTTGGTTATTATTTGCATCCTTTCAAACAATACAGGATAGCTTTAGGATGGTCTTCCTTAGCTGCGTATAGCTGATTAATCATGGATCAGGGTTCATGGGTTGTGAATTATATTTTAAAATAAGGGCCGTTTTTAGATAATCACAACAATAAAAATTAAAAAAGGGATAACAATGAGCAGGAGGGAGAGGGGGAAGCAGAGAGAATTCTCTGTTCTCGTGAGAGATTCCTTTTATCACTTAAAATTTCAGCACTTTGTATCCTTTTCCTCTCAAATTGCATCTCTTAAATTTTTTCAGTACCTTTTCTCATATTTAAAAATATAGTACAGGAACACCTCTTAGTTTTTTCAGGATTCAAATTTCAGGACAAAAGATCAACCTTTATGCTCTGTTTGATTGGGCCTGGAATTCTTTATTTGAAATAGAATTCTAGGCGTAAGTCTAGTTTTATTATTTGGCATTACACGAAATTGATATTCTAATTAAATGTTTCAATTCTTTGGAATTGAAAAATAGTGTAGGATAATTCTTTATAATTTTTAGAGGTAGAGTAAAGAATTGTAATTCTAAGATGAAAAATTGTTTATTAATTAGATATGATAAAATCAAAAAATGCAAGATCTATTGGATAAAATTAGGGTTAGACAGTAAAACTGCTGAATCTCACATCCCTACATCAAGCCTTTGGGATGGCTTGAATTCAAGAAGAGTTAATCAGGAGTTGGAGAAGAAGTAATAGGGGCCAGACAGCCTCCATAAGAGGAAATAGGAGTCATAACTCTCCTGTCGGGCAATAAGCTCAAATAGAGTTACTACCAAACCGGAGATGGTGGTAAACCGAATCTCCCCTGCTCAAATAAAAAAGAGACAGGTAAGAGGATTATGTTACAATTGTGATGAAAAATGGAATCCGAAGCATAAATGCACGGCTTCAAAACTCTTACGTGGTTAAATTTGTAGAGCAAGTTGACCCAGAAGAGGTAGGCTTTGAGCAAGGGTCACTCGACCTTATTACTCAAGAAACCGAGAAAGAGGAAAATTCGATTGCCGAAATTTTACTTCATGCAATCACTTGAACCAGCTATGTCAAACCCATGCGAGTTTTGGGTAGAATTAATGGAGCTTTGGGGTGATTTGAGCCAATTCTAGTAGCACCCACAATTTTTTAGATTTGGGGTTGATAAAAAATCCAAGTGAAATGTGGTTGAACCTGCAAATATTCGAGTACAAATAGCAAATGGAGAGTTAGTAAGGGCAAGGGGTGTTGCAAGGATGTAAAGCTGCGAGTACAAGGCCACCAGCTTACAACCAGCTTCTTGATCTTATCATTAGGAGGCTGCGATGCAGTTTTGGGGATTCAGTGATTAGCTACATTGGACCATATCACGTGGGATTTTTTTACTCACGATATGGAATTCAATCGTATGGTGGGCCAGGTAGTCTTGCAGGGACTTAAAAAACCAAGGATACAATTTTGGAGGGTAGTGCCGGGTGAGAGTGTCCTACAAGTGAAAAACAAGGGAGTGGTATTGAAGCTCCTTGACTCTTTGGGGTCATCAGAGAATTCTATTCCACCAGATAAGTTGCAGGAGATAATGTAACAACTTCAGAAGGTCTTCCAGGAGCTCAAAGGACTATCTTCTAGTCTGGATGATGAGCATCAGATTGTGTTAAAGGATGACGCAAGTCCGGTTAGTGTACGACCTTATCAACGCCATTACTACCAAATGAGTGAATGTGAAAGGTTGGTGAAGGAATTGCTTGAATTAGGGCTCATTCGGCATGGTCAAAGCCCATTTTCATTGCCTGTTTTATTGGTTCAAGAGGCGGATGGTACTTGGAGGATGTGCATTGATTATAGGGCATTGAATAACAAAACCACTAGCAATAAGTACCCTATTCTAATAATAGATGAGTTACTTAATGAATTGCATGGGGCTACTGCTTTTTCTAAATTGGATTTGAGCTCTGGATATCGTTAACATAGGATGAGAGAAAATGATATTCCACAAAAGACATTTTGGACCCATGGGGGTCATTACGGATTTCTAATAATGCCGTCTTGGTTAACCAACACCCCAGCTATTTTTCAAGGCCTAATGAACAAGATTTTTTGTCCATTTTTAAAAAGATTTATGCTAATTTTCTTTAATGACATTATGATTTATAGCTTGACTGAGGAAGCCCATGAGATGCATTTGAAAAGGGTGCTGCCAACCTTAGAGGATAATCAACTCTACGTGAAGCTAAACAAGTGCAAGTTTTACTGCAAGGAAGTTGAATATTCAGGGCATCTAATTTCCAAAGGAGAGGTTGCCCCTCAAAGGTGTTGGCCATGTTAGATTGGAAACCATCTAAGACTAAGTCATTAAGGGTGTTTTTGGGTTTAACAAGGTATTATGTATTGCTTTGCTAAAAAAGGATTCCTTCAAGTTAACAGTTGAAGCTAAGGAAGCTTTCAAATAGTTTAAAGAAGCAGTTTCTTAACCACCTGTCTTGACCTTGCCAGATTTTACCAAAAAAATTATAATCAAATGTGATGCGTCAGGAGAAGGTTTGTGAGCCATGTTAATGTAGGAGCTGTGACCCATTGCCTATTTCAGTGAGGCTTTAAAAGGGAAGACTTTACTTCTATTGACTTATGAAAAGGAGTTACTATCCTTAATCATAGCTATAATGAAATGGAGGCCATATTTACTGGGCAAATGCTTATTGTCAAGAAGGAACAACAAAGCTTTAAATTCTTACAGGACTCGAAGATTGGAACTCCATCACAACAAAAATGGATTTCCAAACTTTTGGGGTATGATTTGATTATGGAATACAAGAAGGGGAGAGAAAACCATGTGGCAGATGCCTTATCAAGGAAGTAGGGAGTCCTGGAATTGATGATGTTGTCGTACCCTTCTCTGGATTAGATAGAGGAGCAGAAGAATGCTTATGCAACTGACTCGGAAATTTAGACTTATTCCCAATAGTTGCAGTCAAGGGACTCTTTCCCTAACCATTATTCACTAGTTAATGGGGTGTTGTTTAAAAAGGGGAAAATTGTCCCAGGGAGGAATTGGGGAATCAAGCAGCAAATCCTTGAATGTATTCACAGTGGTCTGATTAGGGGCCACTTGGGCTATCAAAAGACCCTAAGTCGTGCCAAGGCCGACTTCCATAGAAGGGTATGAGGAAAGACATTAAGAAATTTGTACGGGAATGTCAAATTTTCCAGAAAACAAAAATTGAGCCATTAAAACTACTCAGCTTCCTCCAACCCTTTCCCATTCTCGCACATGCTTGAACTAATTTATCTATAAATTTCATAGAGGGACCTCCCACTTCCCAAAAGTTCATCAGCATCCTTGCTGTAGTTGATCGATTGACCAAATGTGCGCATTTCATAGCCTTAACTCATCCATTCACAGCCACAAAAATCGTCCATTTGTTCCTAAACCATGTTGTCAAATTACTTGGAGTTATACGTACCATCATAAATGACTGAGACTAGAGCATGTAGCATGAGAGGAAACCAGTTGCCCGGGAATGACTGAGACAAGTACTAGCATAAATGATAGAAGCACATGAAGGAAACCAGAAGGTTCCAGAAAGGGGGACATGTAGCATGAGAGGGTCCTTCTAGATGAGAAGAACCTCAGCTGCCCAAATAGAGCATGCACTTGGCACGTGAGGGAAGTAGGACATGGCACATGGGTCATTGCAAATCAGTTCAAATGAGAATCGATTTTCAGCAGCAGATTTCCATTATTTTTCTTTAAATTCTTTATCCTGCATCAAGAATGATGCTGTTAGTTGGTAGGAAATATATTAAGAATTCTACAAATAGGCAAGGCAGCAATAGGAAGGGTAAATAGAAGAAAAAACTTATCTGAGTAGCTTATCTTGCAGATTTGACTCCATTCTCGGATTGGGTGCTCCTTTATACTTTCTTGCTTGATCCTATTCCATACTTGCATTTGGAAAGCCTCAAGCCTTCCATAATTCCCATTGGAAATTCTTCAGTTGTTAAGGTTTTGCTACAAAAGTTTACGGATACAGAATTACAAACTTCTTTTTCAGTCACCTGTTCTTCTTTTTTTTTTTCAGATCGCATAAAAATCAATTGAGAAA
>JAOVVI020014048.1:360-11146 GCA_028571085.2 Nepenthes alata | reverse complement strand
ATGTTATCCGCATGAACCCGCATCTGGTGGTATCCTACGCGTAAATCGAGCTTAGAAAAAATTTAGGCACCATGCAGTTCGTCTAGCAACTCATCCATTGTCGGAATTGGAAAGCGATCCTTGATTGTGATGGCGTTGAGCGCCCAGTAGTCTACACAGAATCGCCAACTTTTGTCTTTCTTTTTAACCAACAGCACTGGCGAGGAGAATGGACTTGTACTTGGACAGATGATTCCCTCTGCCAGCATCTCTTGTATTAACCTTTCCATTTCATCTTTTTGGAAATGAGGATAGTGATAAGGCTTTACATTCACAGGCAAAGTGTGTGATTTGAGAGGAATGCGATGGTCATTGTGGCGGTGAGGTGGTAGGCCGTGGGGAAAGGCCAACACGTCGGCATAGGTGGTAAGGATGTCGTTGAGTGTATTGAGAACGGTTGAGTCAATATTGGAGGGTAGGCAAGTCGGACAGTCTACTTCATCTTCTGTCACAGAGGTGATAGTGAGCTGGAAGTAGGAGGCAACAGAGCGAGTAATGTTATCTCGTCTTAACTCGCTTAGAGTCATAGTGGACATTGAGGGTTTTTGCAAGCCGTGAAGAGTGAGATGTTTTCCTTTATAATTAAAACTCATCCATAATGCATTGTATTCGAATAACACAGGGCCAATAGAAGCCAACCACTGTACACCCAGCACAACATCCACTCCATTTATCGATAGTAAGTGGAGGTCTACATTGAAAGTGGTTGCTCCCAAAGTAAGCATAACATTGGAGCACATACCTTCACACTGCAAAGAGTCCCCATTCCCCACCGTGACACTGAGGTGCTGGGAAGGGACGATGGGAAGTCCCAGATGCTTTGCCAGGCGTGACTGTAGGAAATTATGAGTGAAACTGCCATCCACTACTACGACCACGGGTTGCCCAGTAACCACTCCTTGCAATCTCAGCGAGGAAGGGACAAAGTGTCCTTCCAATGCATGTAAGGAGATTGTTGGCGTAGCTTCGATGGCTAGAGGAGTCATCTCTGTCTCTGGTAATAATTCTGTTGGTGGGCTTGGGTCGGATAAGTCCTCCTCCGAGGTCGGTGAAGTGGGGTATGCAGTAAGGTCGTCCTCCATGAGCATACATAGGAATTGCGGTGGTTTACACCGATGCCCAGGAGTAAATCGCTCATCGTAATTGAAACATAAGCCCTTTTCCCTGCGAATTGCCATCTTTGTTGGGGCAAGTCTCCGTATAGGCAATTTTGGGGAAAAATGGGAAGGGGTGTGGTTCTTTGGAAATACTGTCGAAGTGGTCGTCGAAGATTTAGAGGGTAATGGACGGTGAGGAGGAAGCCGCCTAGCTTCCAATTTCTCCTCTACTAATTTGGCCATGCCTATGGCTTCCAATAAGGAGAAGGGTTTGAGTAATAACAACTCTCGTCTGATGTCATCTCGAAGACCAGAGATAAAGCAACTCAGAAGGTTGGTGGTGGAGAGGGATTCGAACTCTATCATATAGGAAGCTACGGTGCTGGTTTGAAAAAGCTTGTAGAGAGCAGTTTCATGATTTAAATATGTTGAAGGTCCGAACCGAAGCTCCAAATATCGGGCAAAAATTTCTCAAGTCGATAGTTGCCGAGTTGCATGCATCCACTAGTACCATTGTAGGGTGGAGCCAGTCATGTAAAAAGCTGCTATGGTTAACTTTTGCTCTGGTGGGGTGTCATGATACATAAAAAATCTGTCGATCTGGAAGAGCCATCCGAGTACGTTCTCTCCCAAAAAAAAAGGAATCTCAAGTTTAGGCAAGCGTAAGTGGTTAGTGTTTGGGCTATCTGGTAGCATCGGGGGCAAGGACATTAGGGTGTGAGAGGGTGGGATCACCATTGGTGACGGTGAAGTCATAATTGAAGGGGGGTTTGGCAATAGAGGTGGCAGCAAAGGTTGTTTCTCGAGGTGAATTACATAATGGATGAGTTCGGCTTGAGATTTTTGAATGTGGTCGGTGAGGGTGGAGTTGGAAGCTATACCTTCGGCATGTTGTTGGATGGTGGTCGCCACGTTCTTCAAATCGTGTGCTAGTCTAGCAATTGACTCGCCCAGGGCTTTATAGCGAGTTGTAGTTCCCTCTGTCATCTCTCTCTCAACGAGAGCACCAAATGATACACGCCTGCATCGATTGGGGCTGCGACGACGCCTGTGCCAGAATCCCTAAGAAATCCCAGGATCTCTCTGGTCGACTTTTCTCTTCGCCGTCCTGCACACACAGCAGTAACACTGAAATAGAAGGGGATAGGGACTTCAAGAGAGAAAGAGAGGTTGAGAACGAGAGTGAGAGCCAGAGGGAAGGAGTTGGCAATGAAGATAATGGAATCCAGCTATCTCATTACTATAGCCCCTTAGTTACATATATAGTAATACTCACGAAAATGGAAGCAAGGCCAAACCGGCCAATAGTAACAACTCAATGATGTTGGAAACCGCCCTCTATGTTTGGTAACCAAAACATGTGGCCAGTAGTAACAGAAGCATATTCCCAACAATGGCCACGTAAGTTGCAATATGAAAATAAAATATAAAGTATAAAAATAAAATAATACAATGTAACTAAATGTAATTCCAAAATTTACGATGTGGTTGAGTTTCTCGAGCACTACGGCGGGTAATCGGATGAACCCGAGCCATGTCCCCCTCTATATTTATCAGGCCCGTGACATATTCACTCCCCGATATATCATTTGATACTAAAATCCGTAATCTTTTCTTTGAAGATGAAAGATATGGGGATAAAAATGTATTAGTAATGATACAAGAGAGTGGATTCTTTGAGTCTAACTCGAAATTTGCGCTCAGCGTGGAACAGTTTTTGTGGTGGTGTGTTTGTTGGGAGAGGCTTTGATGTTGAGGAGGCGAGAATAGTGAATGAATTTTTAAAAGGCTCTGTGGATAGAATAGCGTGCCATTAGAGTTTGCTTTAAGAGCTTTTTATAACCTCTGGGCAACCAATATTGATTGCAAGCTTTCTTGTACAAATTTAGTAGGTTGGTATGGGGATTACGGGCGTCGATTAAGACAACCGTGATAAGTTAAAGGAAATTTATTCCTTCTTTGAGGAGATGCTGTGCATGACAAATATTGGGGTTGCCATTATTTAATATTTGTTAAGTTGAAAGTTACCATTCTTGGAGAGATCATTATTTGAAACAATTTTTAGGATTTCAGCTGGTTAAGGTAGATGATTTTTAGCGCGCAGGAATAATTTCCTGGACCGTTTGGATTGGGCTATGATCGGCTTGGGTTAACCGACTAGCTGATACAATGTTTGATTCAATGGGAGCATTAACCAACCCATGGGCTCGTGGCCCAAATGCATCTTGGGTCTGCCGTCAAGTTCGTGGGTCTTTATATTGGGTTCGACCCATTTCTATCATCCCTATCATAATTAACGTAGAAAAGTGTTATAAGAAATCTCATAATATAAAGTGGTAGCATATGGTTATACTTGATTAAATTTACGCTGTCTAATTAATTATACTTACATAATATTTTATCATAAATATTATAATTTTTATAATATTATATATTTTTAGATATTTTTATATAAATATAACATTCTAAATAAATATATTAAAAATAAAAAAATATCTATGGATCAACTAAACCCGTCGTGGTTCAGCTAATGAAGAGATACGGCTAGGGCTTTTAATCGAGATAATCAACCCTAATTAATTATAAATTTTTATTTAAATTTAATTATCATTTAATTTAAATACAATTTTAATCAGTCGGCTGCCCACCTAATGACATAAGCCAAGGCAGAGAATTTAAAAACAATGGGAAAATGTTTACATCATTGAATGATTGTTGTAGAAAAAGTCCACTTATGTATTTTTTTTTTCTTTTGTTTTTTATTCAAAAATAATATTATATAAAAAATTGTCTAGTTGGATTATTGAGATGGCAAGTAAATGTCATGATTTTTGAGATTTTGAATTTCAAATTCAAAAATTCACAAGAACTTATGGGAATTTGTAATATTGAAAAATTCCCTTTTAATAAACTTTGAAAAAAAAAATAATCCAATCCCCAATTCAAAATCTCATTAATCACCCACTCTATTTATTAATATAATACTTAATTATCAAAATATTATTAATTTTGAATAAATATTATATTATTATCTCAATACAGATTTGTCACAATGAATAAAATTATCACCATCATCGTCACCGTGACAACAGTTATTTGGGGATGAGGGATAGAGCCGTAGTGGCCGCTCCATCTTTTATAAAAAGAGAGATTTATTTTTTATATCATAATTATCTATTTTTATATAAATAATTCTGATTTAATTATTTTTTAAAAAATTTAAAATTCAGTTAAAATTAATTATATACTTAGTTAATTTTATTAATTATCTTTTTATGATAGTTAATTTTTTTTACTAATTAGTAATGACTTTTTAAAGTATCATTAAATATAATTAATTTTGAAATAAAATTTTTTCCCCTTTTCCGTAGCTTCTACCTTATCCAAACTGAGAATAAGGAACATTGGATTTAATGACAGTAAATCTGAGTAGATTGATTGCTACTGCTAACCCCCAAAAAAGATGATTTTTTGGGCATGATTTTACAGGAGAGAAGACATGACATTATCTTTTAAGAATTATTTAAAATATATTTAAATAATTTTATTTTAAACTTTAGATAATTTTATTTTAGTCTTTAATTTAATATGTATATTTTTATACTTATATAATTAGATAAACTGATTTTTCCAATCAAATTAGCCTACTTTTAATTTAACTTAATGTTGAAAAATATTGTTATGGCATAGTCATTCTTATTGCCACCCCATAAAAATTATACATGATATTATATCTTAATTATTAAAATATTAAATATTTTAAATACTTTAATATTTATGGGTATGAACTAAACTTTGAATTATATTATCTTACCTTATAAAAATTATAAATTAAATAATATAATGTATGGCCGTTAATAACCTTATCCATGTATAATATGGTTTTAAAAGTATAGATAGGTAGTGTTTAAGATATGATTACGAATGACTAGTTGGAAAATGAAAGATAAGGAATCATATTAACATTCACGCTTTCTTTAGATTAGAAAGAGATGTGAGAATGAAGGAAATGGAAAAATACAAAATGGAATATAAATATGAGTTGGAGGTATTATTTTTCTCTTATATTGGCTAGGTAACAAAATCATTAGGATTATCCAATTACTATAAAGTAACTTAAAAAATATATATACAGACTGTTAAAAGTTAAATTTATAGCCACATAGCTAAAAATATTTTAATACTGTATCAAGAAATCTATAAAATTATGAGTTTTCTTTCCGTCTGACTCTAATCATGAATTAGAATTTGATCTGAGAGATTTTGAATCGTGATTTTAGATTTTTTAATTGAAATTTTGTAAAATAAAAATTAAAATTTGAGGTCAAAGATATGAGATTTTCTCCCTAATTTATCCCAAACTCAAGTTATTGACAAGACTTACTAGGAAGAAAATTAGAGAAGTGTGGAGAGAGTTTTCTTGAGAACAAGTTCCTACTTTATCATATTTTCATAGGGTGAACATTATCTAGAGGATAAGTACTATCCTTTTTTATGCATATCTAATTCTCGAGTTATAGTGCGAGTTAGAAAATCTTTTAATATTCTATTGCAAGTCAAATTTAAATATATATAATCTCCGTCATTATTAACATGAAATCAGCGCATTACAAACTATGAATAAGTGGTCAGAAGATTGACGAGACTTACTTTTCGGCTTATCCTCCGACGCTAGTAAGAAATCTTTCTCTAAAAATAGAAAGATGGAAGGATGATGTAGATGATATAGAGTTGCACATAAATATGAGATGTGAGAAGAGAATGAGCTCCTGTCTGAGGGGCAATTTGGATGTGCGCCCGATTAAAATGCAGCTTATTATGATCGTATTCGACAGAAAGTGGCTCACTAGAAATACACTTGCAGAAAATGGCTCACTAGGTGGAGGATTGAGCTCCAGGTGGCACACTCAGCTTGGGGGCAGCTCAGTGAACATCTGAGAGGGTGGTACTTGAGAGAGGGGTTGGCTCTTTGCGGACATTTGAACCTCACTTGGGGGCCTCTACCCACCATGGGTCGCTTGCTATCGAGCTTCGTTCTTCCCCGAGGGCTATTCACAGGATGGTGTTTTGCCCTTTGCCCCTTCTTCTCGTAGGACGCTTTCTATCTTTAGGATATTTCTTTCACCTAGAGTCTTCTCTCATTTCTCCTTTCCCCCATCTCTCCTCTTTTCTTGAGGGGAGAAGGAGTTTATAATGCGTTGTGGGAAAAAACTTTGGTGTCAAGACGGTTGACAGGTATCCTGTTAGAATTTGTTGGTTGCAGGGAACGTTGACGGAACCCACTGTATTAGGAGCCGTTTCGCTGTGATAAGGTCGCTGCGAGTAGTACCCTTGTGCAATCGTTTGAAGGTTTCAAGTGGCGCCCTAGGTACACGTGCTCTGACCGCCCTGTTGGTTGCCTGCTGAGGATATTTTGGATTGGTCAGCCTGGTTACGCTGTCGGTTGGGTTGTTGATGTTAGTTGCCTAGGTTCATCGTTCAATGGGCCTTACTCTAATTGCCACTATTTCGGCCGAATAGGCTTTCTCATTGAGGTTGGACCTGCTTGCCTGCTGCACTCCTTGCCACGTTGTTGATTGGACTTGGGTCTGCGTTCGCCAAGGATGATTCCGGACCTATCACTTTTGATACATGTTCAAATACTATAAGACTTGTATATAAATAAGTATTTATCAAAAATTGTTGAATTTATCCAAAGATACAGAATATGTGAAATTAGAAGATACTCCCTATACTAAGGGAGCTTGTATGTATAGATGTGCTTGGTCTATTTAAGGGGCATTTTATGTCTATTTCGGCCATTAATTTTCTTAAGGTGGTTACTAGTTAACCGTTCACATCTAACTACTCAAATTATTCATTATTTAAGCATTTACTTAGTCTTAATAATTATTTTTTAATAAATAAGGTCTTTAACAATTATAGTTATATGTCAAGAGAATAATAAATTGCTTTTTATATAAAAACTTATTTATATGATTATCTAAACGGCATATTTTATTAGACATTATTGTGGTTTGTCGACCCACAAAGACATTGTCTTCTTTAGCCAATAAAGACAAATTGGTTGGATTGTCAAAACTAATAATTTATCTCACTATTAATACGTCTAATGTAATAGCACGGTGCTTTGGCTTGGTTATATCTAATCAACTAAAAGGCTCATTTATCAAATCCTAAATCAATAAATTAATAATTTCTTGCCAATTTAAGAAAATCTCACACATTACACTGAAATTGTTTCAATAACATGAACTTAAAAACAACCACAAAGAAACAATTGATGGCCTAATATAATCCATACAATGAGTAGTTTCCATTTACATAAAAAGAAATCTTAATTTAACTTCTCAAAGGGAGAATGGATGATTTCGCCCTGCCCCACGGTGGGTGGCGCCCCACCCCACCATGGCCAACCTTATCACCTCGCCTTATAATATATGGACTGATATGGCACTTTATGATACTGATTAATCATTAAAAGACGTGTAATCGTCGCAAATCTCGATAGCCAATCAAATCGAGCGCACATTTTAAAATTAGCTTTATCTTTTAATAATTGATATTATGATAAAGTAACATGATACTCCTAATATATACAAAATAATTATTTTTTTCATCTTAAAAAATGACCTTTTATTTAATTTTTTAGTTGGAGTACATAAATTCCTTGGTTTGGACCACATTAGCACTCCCAAAGCAGCCTTGCAAAGGACCACAAAAGCACTCATCTCTCCTTCTGAGCTGCAACATGCCCTTATTTTGAAGGGCAGACCCCATGCACAGTTCCCCTCAAAAGAGGTCCCCTCCTTGCCAGCTTACTAAATCATTGATGCATCAAATAGACCATACCAATTGAGTCATGGTGGCTTATTTCAACAATTTTATAAGATTTTTCAAATTATAAAAATATATTAGGCCTATTTTATATTTTTAATCGTCTAAATTATAAAAATAAAGTTTTTATCGTTAAAAGAATGAGACGACTCTAAAATAAGATGGCTAACAATATTCATACTCTCGGCATTTTAATGTGCCCAAGCGTGATTTTTCATTAGATTTTTTTTTTATTTTTTGAAAAAAAAGACTCTTTAATGTGATAATAGAGGAGAAAAATAATTGAAATTAAATTAATTACTTAGCACTGCTCATGCCTTTATGTATTTATTTTTGTAAGTAAGCCTAGTTTAAACAAAACTCAAACTCAGAGATTGACTACATAAATTGCTGGTTCCCTCTTGCAGCTAAGATATTGGGAAAATTTTTCAAAAAAAAAAGAAGGTATATTCATCAAAATAATCTATGATTGAAAGATCTTAATGATCTTTCTAGCAATTACATCCTCAAAATTCATATTCTTTTTAATAAGTTCTCAAAATTTTTAACTTTATACCCGGTCTGTATTTTAGTACCAATTTTAAACCAGGTTAAATCTATAAGTATCAAGGTCGTATGCGGCTCATTTTTTCGATTCTTGCTAATATTTAAACCTGTTGGGCTTTCATTTTATCATTCCAAAATATGTTGTGAAGGTGATTGATTGTATTATTAAGAGATTTCTCTGGCATGATTCTAACTCTAAGAAGAATTTTGCAGAGGTAGGGTGAGCCGAGATTTGCAAGTCCAAAAAGAACGGGTATTTTGACATCAAGAATTATATTGCATGGAACAAAATTCTACTGGCCAAATATTTGTAAGGTCTAGGGTTGGCGATTTGGCTTGAGAATCGAGTTGGATACCACCGGATCAATGATAGATATATCTGGATTATTAAGATATCTCAGTCGGCCATTTAGAGCTTCAGCAAAATTATAAAGTTTTGTGATTCGTTGAGATCTTTTTATGCGTCACATTATGAGTGATAGAAATGATACCTTTTTGTGGTTCGATTCTCACTGTATTTTTTCTAACTGGATCACCCTCGGTTTGATACGGGCATTCATCGGAATGTGAAAGTGGACTCTGTTATCTTAAGTAACTAGTGGACATTGCCGTTTCTTAGTCTCCTCTCTATGGGTTCCTTCATTTGATCATTGTCGTCCTAAGAATGTTGCCCTGCATTTGTGGACTCTGTTTGTTGGGATCCAGAGGCTTGCGGTCTCTTCTCTGTCCATTGGCTTGGAAGATTTTTCAGCAGTGAGATCCAAATGTGGCTTAGGGCCTCCTTGGTTTGGAGTCCTAGCCATCACCATTCCCATACTTTCATCATGTGGCTAGCCATTATAGAAAAGACTCGAGAACTTAGATAAACTGTATTTTTCCATCTTTCATCCTGCTGTGCATTAGAGAGATTTGCAGGAAATTTATCAGGTAACTTGGGCATACAACAAGTGCTTAGATCATGTCACATCCCCGAACCTAAAGATTGAATTTTATTGTTTCATAATTCTTAATCTTCTATAAAATCAGGCTCGAATTTTAGAATAAAAAATTAGTTCTTTAATTTGATCAATTTAGACATAAAATCGAATACTGGGATGTGGATCTACATCAAATATCGTTAAACAGTCTAAATAATATATAATAATTATTCATAAGATGCAAATGCCTTACCCAAGAGTAACTTTGAAATTTGACTCCTATTTATAAGTAAGAAAAAGTATTTTAACTCAAATTATGGTATGTTTGGTTGTTGGAATGGAATAAGGTGAGAATAGAATAGTTATTCCAAGGAATAGAATATGATGGGAATAAAGTTAAAATCGTTATTGGTTGTTGGAATAGAATAATGTAAAAATTAGTATTTTATTATTTGGTTCGTTAAATAATATGAGAAATAATATGAAAATAGTGATAATAATAATAATAATAATAATAATAATAATAATAATAAAATGCAATAGTAATAATAATAATAATAATAATAATGCGTAATAATAATAATAATAATAATATGTGAGAATTATTGTTCCCACATATGTGAAAATTATAATTCACAGAAAATATTTATTCACGTTTAAATCTATAACCAAATGAAGAAATATATATTTTCAGGGAATATAAATTCTATTCCCTTTAACCAAACGTGTCATTAGAGTATTAGCCACAAAATTTAGAAATTTTTTCCTTTAAGCTTACACATTATCTGTAACAACCTGAAGAATTTTAATTTTTTATTTAGTTGGGATAGTTATTTTTAGTAATTTTAGATATAAAATTTTATAATTTGGATTAAAAATATAAATTTGATGTATATGGAACGTTAAATGATGTTTAGATATTTGGGCCTAATAAATTAAAATATTTGGATTAATGGCTTTAGGAATAAATGTGGAGCCACTTAATTAAATTTAGAGTGATTAATGAAATTAACTATCGGGCGAAGGAAAGAAGGGAAAAGAAAGAAAGAAAAGAAAAGGGAATGAAGAAGAAAGAAACGAGGTAAAGTAAAGGCAAGGAAAGGAAAGAAGAGAAAAGAAAAGCAAGGAGGGAAAGGAAAGAAAGAGAGGGATGAGGGAAGAAGAGGAGGAGGAAAAGGAAGGAGAGAGAGAAAGGCGGCGCAACCCTAAACACGAATCCAGCAACATCCAAAATGAAAACCGAGCACAATTTTAATCGGACCCCTTCGTTATTTAAGGAGGACATTGGTGTTAAGAGGGGGGGACGAAGGAGCCACCGTCTGGAGTCATACTTGCCGTTGCCGTTATTAA
>JAOVVI020014046.1:0-11639 GCA_028571085.2 Nepenthes alata | reverse complement strand
ATATCCAAATCAATACAGATAAAATATATCAAAAATCTAAAATATATTCAAATCGGAGAATTAAAAATTAAAAGATTAACTTTAGGAAGGGTTACTCCTACTCAGAGTAATTTTAGGCCATATCACTACTATTTAAATTCATAAACTAGCTATCTACATATTTTTCTCGATAAACGGGGACAAAGCCACTTTATTTTGTCACCTGTGAATGGGGAGCAATTTTCAAGTCTATTTGAAATATATTAGAACGTTCAAATATATTAATTCGTTTAATTTATTACGATAATTCTCATAAAAATACAAATCAGTGAGAGTCTCTATTTCACAAGTCTAAAACTTTTCCTATATGGTGAAAAAATACGAAACTTATACTCCGAGAAGGTCAAATATAAAATTTTTCACCGTGGAGGAAAGGTACACATATCAAATTGAATACCAAAATAGAGCTGACTTGAAGCACATGTATGAATCTCACTTACAATACCCGTATGTAAATTTTCATAACTTTTTATTTGTAAATATTTTTATACATAAGTATAATATCTCAAAATATTCATCTATTTTTATAAAATAAATAAAAATATTTAAATAATAATAAAATTGAGAAAAATCTCAAAACAACCGGTAAAAACGACATGCATGCACGATGAATCAAAATAGAGTAACATGATATTCATATATATTAAATCCAACAAATGTAAGTAAAACTAAACTAAAACTGAAATAAATCAAAGATAGGGTTAAGGATATTTGTCTTTAATATCTAATCTTACAATTCAAATTAAATGATGTTTCAAAATAAATCTTCTTTTTTACATCTTTCTTCCTTCCCTTTTCTTTCTCTCTCCTTTTTCTTTCGGTGCAAAATGACTAAAAATAGTGCCCATCTTTGTGATATAATCAAATTGATACATGAGTGCCGCTTAGGTGTTCATTGACTGTGAACAATCTGTAAATCATGTTCGAGCATCACCTCGAGTGCTCATTAGTTAACCTCTAATATGCCCAAACTATACTAAGTGGTCTAAGGGTGTTCCTCGAGCACACCTACTCAACCAAAATTGCATAAAAGAGAATTGGGCATGTGTTAGGCACCAAATCTGCTTTATTATTCTGATTTTTTTAAAATATATATTATATAATTATTTTTAATATATTTAAAAATAATCTAAAATAAATTAATAATATCAAATTAATTGAATAGAAAATTAGGTATTATGTTAAAAAATCTTTGACTATTACTAACTAATTTTTAATTTTGATTATAAACTATATCAAATATGGTTAGAAATATTTTCAATATATTTTTTGATGCGTTTAATATACCTGTATTTGTTTACATATATATTATATATTTAAGATGTTTTGAATAGATTTTTTATTTAAGTATATTTTAAAATGAGTTAATAAAAAAGAGTGTTGTCAAATCAGCATTATTTTTATGTTTTTAAAACATCTCTAATATTATAATATCTTTTTTTATTTATTTATAATAATAAATTTATATAAAAGTTAATTAGCAAAGATTTGTTTTATCTTCCAAAATGCAGTTCATACAGATCATTTCTCAATCAGGAACAGCCTAATACCACGATTCTTCGAGTTCATTATTCGCGTACAATCGACCTTCTGTTGTAGTTGGTACAATAATAGCACTCTGATTTCCCTTCTTCAATCTTGCCATCCCTTACTGATCCCTTATCTCAAAACCCAGCTGTATTTCTGAAAGTGCAGTAATCTTTCAACTGCTTGCTTCCTTCTCCTTGGTGCCGGAGCAATATCACCTTCTGCATGGAGCGTGCACAGGTGGAAGCGGAGGAAGTATTGAAGGTGCTTTCTTTTTGTATTTCTCAAATCAAATGGCGGCTTAAAAATTCCTCCAAGCGTCGTCTTGAAACAGGTTTTCTTTTTTCTTTTTTTTTGGCCTTATCTAATCTCACCTTTCTAATATTTTCGTCAACCCTCCTGAATTTGTCGGGAGGTCGATTTCTGCTCAAGCAGAACGCTGTTTTGGGTAATTTTCGATGGATTTATATAGAGTATAGCTTCTGAGTTTAATTATTTAGTTTTTTTTTTCCATAAGATGACTAGCATGGCCTTGTTCTGAGTCTACTAATACGAAATTTTCAAATAAAATGATTGCTAGTGCTATAGCCCCTCCCCCCATGATGGTTCTCCATATTGCAATTCTGAAGCAATGCTAGAGTGTAACACCGGCCGTTCATCTAAAAGCTTCATATTTTTGGGTTGAGCTTCTGTAATATCAGAGCATCTTTTAGAGCAATACCTATCGTCCCCACTTCGAATTCTACTAATTCACTTGCCATTACTTAAATTCAAACAATATTGTCGCCTCTTGAAGTACGACACTAGTATTTACATTCTTTATTTCTCTATTATATTGCTCAATATGTTCACAGATAATATGACTAATTTTGTTGGCTAAAATGGTTGCCATAAGTCCTTTTTAATAATATATAGTACAAGGACTGATTAGTTATTAGCGCACCAAGCATACCAAATATTAGCATCGAGGTTAGTAAATGTAGTTCGTTGATCAAACAACTATTCAAAGTTCCTAGAGCTTGTTGTAGGGCTTGTAGTTGGTTGTTGGACTTGATTAATCAATCTTCATTGTTTAAAATGAATGACGCCATTTTTTGTAATTGTCTAATTGTTATGAAGTTTTGTAAGTTGAATCAATTAAATTCCGTTTTTCTCATTCTATTTTAGAATATCCATTCACTGAAACTGATCCGCTTCCATTTTTACTTTCCATAAGGGAGCCCTAGCCTTTTGTGTTTGCTCAATGGCTCTTCCATGTAGTTCTTCTGAATTTCAAATCATATTTAAGATGCTCTGTTTCTAATTATCTAATAAACCACTTAATGAAAGTAGATTATTTTTGCATTCATTTGAGAACTTCATGATCTGTTCTTGAATCAAACTTGAATCTTTCATCTCATTTGGCTATCACTCTCAATTACTTCAATTCAGATATTTATCTTATGGTAAAATTCCGTATATATATTTTTGAACATAATGAACCTATCCTCACTAATCTGTTCATGTTGAAAAATAGAAACATATCTCTAATCTAAGACCAAAATATTCGAAGGAATTTTTAGACCAAACAAAAAATATGTAATTGCCAGGAAAGTTGTTCTTTTATTAACATCCAAAAATTATTTTTGATGTCATATGTACGTCATCTAATCAATATTTGGTCATGGAATGAAATATTAGCCAATATAATATCGGGATGAGGCTCCCAAATACAGATATTTCCTGATGTCATAAGAAATCATAAAATGTTATTGTATCAGTAGTATATTAGTTGATATTCAAAATATTAGCTAATTTACTTGATATTTCTTTATTAGATTACAATTTATAGTTAAATTTTTACTTATGATATATCCAATAATGATACATATTATGCAATATATCCTATAGAGATATGATCACGTTTGATACTGGAATTTTTATCCATGCATTTGGCATTAAATATTAATGCAAAAGCATATTTTATCTTTTCTAGTTAGAGGTTCAAAACATTTTATGGACATTAATGTTCCATATGTTAAAATTTAAAACCATCTCCGTCTTAGCATACTAGTAGAAAGAATACCATAACTCCGGACTTCAAAAAATTTATCGTTAGCCATGTTAATGATAATAGACTATTGGCTGATATAGAATGAAAGTCAATTTTTGCCAACGAATCATGAAATTCTATAGTCCTTACATATGGTTTATGAATTTATTCAGAAGTGATTCATGAGACTATGTATAACAAAAATGGGTTTAGTTGGCTGAATATAGCCTATTATAGAAATAAACAACTCACACACATTCCTCCCCTGCCCCCCAAAAAAGATCAATACACTAATCACTATTCATATTTATTGAATCTATTGCTAAAATATCATTATTAAACCCTAAAATCTTGGCGGTTGGCTTGTAAGCCAAGGAAAAGATAGAATTGGTCAGATTTTTCAGATGATCCCCCCTAGGGCTGACAAGAAAATTTTTAATCACCTAAATTGTTCAAACCAAGTCAAACTAAACTGCCAATGACGGTTTGACATATGCATGGTTTGGGTGCGGTTTGATTTTTTATTTAATTGCATTTTTGGTTTGGTTAGGATTTAAGAACACAAACTGAATCAAACTAAGCCAAACCACACACACATGTACATATAGAAAAATATATACATATGTAACATATGGAAATTTGTATTTTAACTAAATGTATTAGCTATATGAATTTTTATTTTGCTTTTAAAACAACTTTCAATACAAGTGATTGAGTTCTTGATTCTTTTAATATTTTAGTAACATCTAAATTGTTCGATATTATTATTTTTTATTGACAAAGTCCATGTTTTAAGTAAAGTTTTATGTTATATTATTTGGCACATATATTGTTATTATTATGTTAATATTATTGCATGTTTATTTCACTTTTTATATATAATAAATTAAATTGAATGAATAATATTTTGACTAATAAGGTTAGTTCTACAAACTGCAAAAACTGTCTAAACCAAATTAACCTGCACATTGATCATTTGGGCTGCTTAGCGTAAGTAACAATTTGGTTTGATGTGGTAAAAATCCAAACCACAATATGTGGTGTGGTTGCGGATCTTCCAATTTACACCAAGCCGATTTTCGTTCAACCCTAATCCCCTCTTATAGATTTCATAGACTGAAAATTGACCATAATTGTTTGTTATATTGCTTCACTTCTTTCTTGTTTTTGAATAGAAAATAAATTGAAATTCTATTCCATTTCAAAATGGATTTTATTTTTTCAATTATGATTTCCAATATGAATAATACTCACAAAATTAGGTATCAGGTTTTAGATGAAATGTGAAATACATCATTTGTTGTAATACTTCTTAATGTAAAGGGATTCTCGTTGGACTAAAAAGGGGAAGGAAGAATGTGACTCGTTAACGCTAATTTTTCATCCTCAAATCAGTCTTTCCTGGGGATCTTTCCTCAACAACTAAGTAATTGTAGGAGCAAAATTTTTATATAATGTAAAAAAGCAAGCAGCAAATCCCAAGCAATAAAATTACATATATTATGATTTCTTCGGATTTAACAAAAGAATTTTCAAGTAAAAGCGCTAATGCTACTACTAGCCCATAAATGGTTAAAGTTTCCATAAAAGCTAGACTGAGCAGTAAAGTTCTTTCAGATAAAAAAGAAACCCCTGAGCTCATTTCCAGATTAGAGCCTTTTGAGTTCTTCCCCCTCCCTAGCCTTATGAGACATCTACAGTAGAGCCCTTCTCCCCAGACACATGATCCAGACCAATCCTCCAAAAGCGCCTGTAGAACATCCAATTCCTCACCCCAAGTCCCTCATTGGGATGCTGCCCTCCTCCCCACATCTAATTCATCAGCCAGACTCAAGAACCACCTGACCCCATCCAGTCTTTGCACGCTCTTCCTATGTCCTGATTACCGCTTGAACCACCTGATGCTTCAATGAGCATTGTTTCCAAGTGATCCCGTAGGAAGGGAACGATGTTTCTATGGGAGAGGGCCCAGTCCATTTCATGAAGTTAATTAATGCGCATCATTTTCTGGAGCTTTTGTAGAGCGGCTAGAGAAGAATCCCGTAGCGAGCTAAGAAACTTAGTTTGCTCTCACAAACCCTCGGTCTCGTGTCAGTGGTCTTAAGGCTGAAAAGATTATTAGAAGGTTGAGGTTGACAGCAAGGTAATCAGTAAGGCACATGTTTTTTCTGGGGGCATCTGGCTCCTCTGGAACCAGGGAGATTTGGATCCAGAGGTGATTGCTGTTGAGGAACAAGTAGCCATGCTATTGTCAAGAATGATGATGTAAAATAATGTCTGGTTTCTCTCAGCAGTATATGCCAGTCCAAAGCCACGTCTCCCCAAGCTGCTTTGTCGTGACATGGCCCAACTTTCTCCGTTTATCAAGCGCCCATGGTTTGCAATAGGTGACATAAATGAAATCCTTACTGTTGATGAGAAACAGGGCGGGAAGTCAACTAGCCTTAGGAAATGCCTCCAGTTTCAGGATATTATTAGCAACTGTGGCCTCTTGGACCTGGGAAGGAAGGGTCCCGAGCACACTTGGTGGAACATGCAACCCTCCTCTCCATCCGTCTGCAAACGTCTTGGTCATTCCTTGGTGTCCAATGAGTGGAATCTGAAATTTTAGGCTGTTACAGTAAAGTACCTCAACAGGATTTCATGACTCAGAAAACCTATCCAAACCACCTGGTGGACTCAAACCATTTCAGTTTGAAGCTAGGTGGTGCAGCCATCCGGTTTACAGGGACATGGTTCAACATCTCTATCCTTCTGCAGCAGGCAGCCTAATAGCCAAACTTGGGGAGCAGAAAGAGCACCTCAAGTCCTAGAACAAAACCAGTTTTGGCAATACCCTTCACATGAAGAGAGTTCTGGCTAGCAGAATTTGGGGTGCTGAGGAGACCCTAAGTATAATTGACTCTATTCGGCTCAAAAGCATTGAGGAAATCCTTGTGAGTCAGTATTGCAAGATCCTGTATCAGGAAGATGCCCATTGGTACCAGAAGTTCAGGTTGAACTGGTTCAGTAAAGGGAAGAAAATCTTCATGGAAAGGCTCTTATCTTGATCAGGAAGATCAGGAGTCCAGGTTGATCAGGAAGACCCTTATCTTTTTGCCTTGTGTATGGAAAGGATCTTACGTATAATCTTTGTGCTGGTTTCTCAAGGCTCATGGAAACCATTCAAGCTTGGCAAGTATGGGCCAAGCATCTCCCATCCTATTTTTCTGACGATCTTCTCCTTTTTGCCAAAGTTAACAGGAAGCAAGCTAGGTTGATTATGGACACATTAGAGGAACTCTGCCCAGCTTATTGGCAAAAGCTAAGCAGTGAGAAATCTCAGATTTACTTCTGTCCCTCAGTCAGCAGCACAACGGCCTCAAATATCAGAGAAGTGTGCCCCTTCAAAAGGTGGGAGATGTGGGAAAGTATCTAGGCACCAGGCACATCCTTGGACGGATAATACAAGAACGCTTTAGATCCACCATTGACAAAGTCAGTGAAAATCTCCAGGAGTGTATGTCTTCTTATCTATCACTGCTTGGGAGAACTCTCCATATCCAGACTGTTTCACAACCTCTATCAAAATACACAATGCAATTTCATCCTTACCTATGTCTTTATGCAAGAAACTCGATTATATTTTGTAATTTCCTCTGGGGTGCCAAGAAGATCCATCTTGTTAATTGGATGAAGGTTTGCTGTCACAAGGAGGAGGGTGCTGTGGCCTGAGATATTCTCGCTTGAATAACCTAGCCGACCCCATGGTAGAATTTATGGGGGTTTAGGCTATGATAAATTGGGGGCCACATTGTTCTATACCAAATGTCTCAAGAAAAGGAAAGTCGAGCTCCTTACTATCAAAGCACAACCTGATTCCTCCAGCACCTGGAGAAGCATCCTGAGAAAGGGACCTGATTGTCAAAGGCTCCGGTGGCAGATTGGGAATGAAAGGTAAGATTTTGGAAGAACAGGTTGATTCAAGCCCTAATCCATGGTTCCGGGTACCCACTTCTGTGGAAGAACAAGAACTCAAACTTGCTGATTTTCTCCTTTCTAATGGTTCATGGAACTGGAGCATGCTAAATGGAAAACTTTTGGCTGAATTTTGCATGTAGCTGCAAGGTCTGCATATTTACAGGAACTCTCAATATGAAGATACTGTCATCTGGGACAGCCGTTGCGGCAACTATGATGTCAAATTGGCTTATAGCTTATTCAGAGATCACAGGGGCAACAAAGATCGTCTATGATCTAGAATCTAGAGGCTCAAGTTTCCAGACAAGTACAAAGCATTTCTAATAATTAACTGGCTACTCACCAATGAGCCGAAGAAGAAAAGAAGGCTTGCTCTCACTGATAGTTGTTGACTTCCATAAACTATACTTCCTCCTGAAAGGCTGCCTCTTCGCTCAAAACATATGGAAGTCGAGCCTCGGCTTATAGTGTGATCCTGGCATGTATACCTCTCTCAAATTCTGTCTCAAATTCCATATCATCTGCAAAAACTGGAATGTCTCCTCTTGCACCTTTATGGCCACCATTTGACTCCTTAGGGTAAGGTGGAATTTTGCTATCTTCCATGATGACTTCCTTCTGGATTCAAATCCTGAAAGATTTATTAACAACACAGGACAAGATCTATATAAACACCACCTCTAATCTTCCTTGCATTTGAACACTCTTGGTACAAGTGCTAGAACTCGGTAACCTCCATCCCCATCTTGGATAAAAATCAATGTCAATGTGGGGCTCATGTCCAATCAGGTGGCATCTATTGGGAGAGTTACTCTAATGCTGAATGTATTATTCTTTTTATATATGTGAATGATATTGTGATTAATAATGGTGATAGTACTGGCATTGTCGATGAAATTATATTTTTTAAAATCAATTTCAGATTAAAGATCTCAGAAGTTTGCTTTTTTTTTTTGGGCATGGAGGTTGTTAGGTGCTGTCATAGTATCTTTCTTTCACAAAAGAAGCATACTATAGATTTATGTTGAAAGACTAGTATGATGGACTCAAAACCTTGTGATGCTCCAATGGATTCGGGAATTAGTACCAGATAATGGGGAGGTCTTTGTTAGACCATAAATATATAAATAACTAGTTAGTAAGTTATATTACATTGTTATGACTCGTCTAAATATTGCTTTTTAGCTAATTATATGTTCTACTTTTTGTCTTTTCCTTATGTTTTTCATTGGAAGGCTGTGATACCTATTGTGAGATATCTTAAGGGTATGCCAGGAAGAGGCCTCATTTACAATGATCATTGTCATAATTAGGTTGAGGGTTTTTCTACTGCTGATTTGGCTAAATTGCTATATTATTAGAAGTCTATTATTAGTTATTGTGTTTTGTTGAAGGTAACATTGTGTCATGGAATAGAAACTAAATGTAGAAGTGATGTCAAGTGTGGAGTTAGAATATTGTGCGTTGACATATATTACCCGTGATATTATGTGGTTTCGATAATTACTGAAGTCTCTTACTTGTAAGAGCTTTGGGCCTTCTTAGCTAAGGTGCGATAATCAAGCAACCATCCATAATACATCAGATTTGGTATTTTACGAGTGTGCAAAACATATTGAAGTAGATTGTTATTTTGTTTGTAAGAAGCTCCAATAAGGCATAATTCACATTTGTCATGTGAGGATTGGCGATTAGTTTGTAAAATATTTTACCAAGTCCTTGAATAATGTTCAAGTTACGTACATTTGTAACAAGTTGGGTATAATTAGCATCTATGATCCAACTTGAAGGGGAGTGCTAGAATATATTAAAATATATTGTTAGAATATACTATATTTTTTGTAAGGGTAGTTTAATATTTTCTATATTTATAAATAATTCTATATATACATGTGAATAGATCTAACCCTATAATGGTGTTTTCTTTTCTTCTCTTCTCTTATTTTTACACAACTATTATATTATGATTTAATTATTCCATCACTAAGATTCATGTAGTCGAAGTAACTAAGAACTAGAGTTAATTGGATGTATTTACCAAAATAGCGTAGTCCTTGTTTTTGTAAGACTCACATAGATATATGCCATGAACATTAGTACAGCTAAAGCAACAATGGTATTTAATCATTTGTGGAAGTGGCTAACTCTACATGAGTTAACTACATGATTTTCCAAAGGCTATTAGTTAATCGTGTTGAAATATTTTTGGAAAAATGCAACATGAATATGAATTGGAATGCAAACATGCTTGTGAAAGAATATTGATGCCTGTGTAAAAGTTTCTTGATCAGATAATTTTGGTGCTGGAATATTCGTGTCTCAGTAAAAGTTTCTTGTCCAGATATTCTGGCGCTGTGCTCAGGAATGAGGCCAGTTGTAATGGTGGACTATGGTGGAAAGATGCCTGAGCTGCAACAGCATCTATGTGCTGTCCTTGAATTGATTCAAAAGGTTTGTCTCTAATGTTCACTGATTGGTAATAAATCTATTTCTATTTTCTGTCATAGAATCTAAGTTAAGTGCTGAACAATCTGGGTTTCTCATAATATAAGGATATAACATGAGACAAGGATACTACATGCTGGCCCATGATTTTTCTAGAAATAAGGATGTGGTATGCTGAGGGACACGTTTACCAAATGCATAGTTTTCTATTTTTCTAATTATTGAACAACATTGTTTTACATTAAATTAGTAAAAAAAAATATTTCTGTTTTGTCATCCAAAAAATTTTGATGGGAAAGTACGTAATTGAACTAATATAAATAAGTTATGTCATAGCATGCATTTTTTACAAGCTACTATAAGAACTTGGAGATTCTACTCCTCTTGAAGAAAGTAGGACTTTACTTCTCTTATTTAAGCCGTTGAATAGAAAAAATTCAATGGCTGAAATTTAAATATTAAATAATATTATCTAAATAGTTGTTTTTAATGAAAAATTTTATTGGATTTAGTATTCAATAGATATTACTATTATAAATATAAAAATTAAAAATATAACCATATTTAATATATATATATTTATTTAAATCTTGACTATTGGATTTTAATCTAATGGTTTTATAAGGAGAAGTAGGATCCTCATTTCCGCTATTATAATAGAATAGTATAAATGATATAATTTAATAAAATAAGACAAAATTTAATATAGCAAATTTTATATATTTATCATTTACATTTTAATTTTACCACTTTTTATTTTATAATTGTCAAAAGATATAAGATATAAAATATAAATAAAAATACTAAACGAAAACATGTCCCATGCATGTCTAAAATGTGTCTGAATGCATTTGAGCGTGTGGAAATTTAAAAAAAAAAAAGTTTGGACTCATGTTGGAGCATGTCAACACTTGTCAGGAGTGTTAGTGACTGATACTTTAACTTTGAGAGAGTGTCCATATTAAATATAAGAAGGATTGTGCCCCGCATCTTACTGTGACTATGTTCCATAGGTTCAGCTGCCTTTATTTTTTCCTTGTTTCTAGTTAAGGCATTTTTGCATTTATGTTGCTGGTTGTCCTTGCTAGAGTTATCAGCATTGATGATCTAAATAGCGTGAAAACTGACATACTAATCATAAAGTTGCTCTTAATCCTGTAGCTTCTATATGTCATATGAGGCAAAGATAGTGGATGCCACTTCCATATTAGTTAGATATCTAAGCTAACTGTTGCCACGTCCATATTTTGATTGAAAGTACTAGCATGATGGCTTTACATCCTGAGCATGAGTATTTGCCAGCCAAAATTTCCATATAAAGGTTAATGTTTTAACAAGGACTTTGCTCTATGAGGGTTAATCATAATGATTTCTCCCCTCTGAGATCTAAGAGAAGTTGGTGCAGACATTTGTGCAATGTGTATGTTTAGCACTGGCATATAGGCTGCCATTCCCTTGTTGGCTCACGAGGCAGCTTTGGATTATTAAATTGTTTGGCATTTTCGGTAAGACTTGGGATTGTCTTGCTGATTTGGAAGATTTTTCTGAGGAAGAAGTAAAGCAAGTAAAGATTAGAAATGGAAGGAGTTCATAAAGTTATGCCAGCCACAGAGCCACCACATCATGGAGTCCCAGG
>JAOVVI020014044.1:0-11640 GCA_028571085.2 Nepenthes alata | reverse complement strand
ATCCACGCACATTCCTAAAGGAAGGCGTCGAAATCCTCTCCTTATCTACTACTAATCCTAACGGTTATAAAAGTGCAAAAGGAAGGTAATCAAGGTAGCGACTGTTACTGCCACAAAAGCTATCTGCCAAAAGAAGAAGCAATCCTAGTAGAGTACGGGAATCAAGCTCTTCCGCACAATGAAGGTAGCCTGGGACAATACCTATAAAAGGCCATGAAGTCTTCACTTCAAAGGTGGGCATTCAAACAACACTGAAAATTATTCACAAACACTCGAAAACTCTACGTTCTCTACAATGAAGCACTTACGCTTTCAATCACTCTCTTTGCCCACGACAAGCTTTCTTCTGCAAAGCTCCCACGCTATCAGAATGTTAACTCTCTCCATCTCTCTTTCCATGTTCCCAACGAATACAGTTTCTAGAGATTACGCTTCTCACAGGCACTAAAGCCTCTCTCATCGAGAGCAAAACACACATCTCAGCACTCACTATATTTCCACCACTTTCATTACTTTTACCTTCCGAGCTTGAAGGCTATTTATTGATTTTAGTGTCGGACTGCTTTTGGTGGAAGAATATCGTGCTGATACTTGACCTCTTATTCTTAGTTGTGGTGTATAGGATCTAAACTCTGTGGACGGAGACGAACTCAGATGATCGACTTGACCTAAATTTGTTCAAAGTTTGAATCCAGGGCACCATATTAGCACCGTCTGTGGAAAACTTACAAAAAGCCGACCGCTTTCCTAAACAACTTCACACAATCTTGCTCTCTTAACTTCTCTTTCCATCAGCCAATATGGTAAACACAAAGAGCACAAGTGAGCGAGCCCATCAGAGACAGAACCTCTCCCGACCAGGCCCACGTTATTGGTGCACAAGTCAATGGGGTGGTTAACAACGTGCCAACGCCATTTTTCCAGAACTTGATGGAGAACATGAGCAATATGAACAGGATGCTCAAGATCCTCTGTGCCTGCACTACAAGGGACTCCGCCTGTGGCTCCCCTTGCTCCGACCTCCAAGAGAGTAGGACAAAGGAAGAAGAAGTCGGCCAAGAAGGCCTAGAGGCCGGCCAGCGTTCCAGCTCCGAAAGCCTCATAGGCCCAAAGTCGATTAAGGCTCGAAGGGCATCTGAGCAGTAGGACTCCACAAGAAATCCCGGAACATAGGAATCCTTGATACTCTCCGGTAGAAGCCACTCATCCAGACCAGGAGGTGGTCTCAAGGGTTGCCAAATCCGACAGGGGTAATAGCCGACCAACTGCCCGCCACGTCAGAGAAAGGACAGAATTAAGGACCTTCATCAACTCCAAAAGGACCGAGCACATCATGGATCTTGACAAAACTCCCTTTACGGCCCAGATTTTGAACCGTCTCATGCCGGTGAAGTTTAAAATGCCAAGTTTTGACTCTTACGATGGGAGTGCTGATCCAATGGATCACCTGAATCACTTTCACGCCCATTTGAGTCTACAAGGTTTAGATGATGCCACCATGTGTCGCTATTTCCCTCTGACGCTGAAGGGGGACGCTCGTATCTAGTTTCATGACCTCCCCACAGACTCTATCCGAAGCTTCTAAGAGCTCTTCGACCTTTTCTTTGTGCAGTACGCCTCAAGCTGCCGAGAAGAGAAACCACCCTTGCACCTCTCACATATCAAGCAAAAGTAGGGAGAAAATCCGTGAAAGTTTCTGGATCACTTTATGGTGAAGGTGAGGAGAATCACCCGGCTAACAGAGGAGATGAAGCTTGATAGTTTCCTCTCTGCCTTAATGCATGGAAACTTCTTCCGTCACCTGACCCATGAGAACTCGCAGACCTTCAGGGAGGCGAAATCAATCACTAGGGCCTACGTAGTGATGGAGGAGGCCAACGAGGCTAAGCATCCCAAGCGGATCGAGCAGCCTCATTCTTTCCCAACTACAGGAAAGAGGAAGCATAATGGCAAAGACCACTTCCACTGAAAGCAGCGCAAGGCCGGAGTGCCAGAAAGGAGGGATTATGGGCCGACCAACTTGACACCCCTGACGAATACACGTGCCAATGTCCTCATCTAGATCCATGGGAAAAAGTTTCTTAAGTGGATAAATCCATTTAAAGAGGGAGGAAATCTATCTAAATATTACGATTTCCATCGATCTCCAAGACACTCCACAGAAGACTGTAAGACACTCTAGAGAGAGATGGGGGAACTCATCCACAGGGGACACCTCACCAGGTTCGTCAAGAACCCCGGTTAGAACTTGGAAACCTCAGGTGGAGAACAATCAGAGCCTTCCCTGCCGCAAAATCAGGTCATGATCGGAATAGTCAATATGGTCACTACTCGACCAGCCAAGACCCCAGAAGATCACAAAGAGAGATAAGTTGAGCGAAAGAAGCATCGCACGGAAGATAATGTCATTAGCTTTAGCAACAATGATTTAGACCATATAGTCACCCCCATGCTGACCCCTTGCTGTATCTGCTTTCATTTCAGAATGGCAAGTTGGTTCCTCATATATGAAACGCGATCCACCTCAAGCACTACATTTGATAAAAGCATAGGTAAGTCAACCATATGCATGCATGTAGGAACACTTTGAACATTGTATTTCTTGTATCACTGCATGCTAGACTTCCTTTCCGTTCTTTTCCATATGCATATATATGTCTATTTGCAGGTTTAGACGACCTAAACTGTCACTATGTCAGGAGGATTTTTACCCCCTCATAACTAAACCCTAGTAATCTAGGCGGCCTATGAGCGGTTATAACTAAACCTTGGTCGTCTAGGCGGCCCGTGCATAGTCATAATTAAACTCTGATCATCCAGACGACCCATTAGTGATTGTAATCAAACCCTGATCATCCAGGTAGCCTACTAACGGTCAAACTAAACTGTGGTCACCCAAATGTCCCATTCGTGGTCAAAATCATAGGAGAATCAACCAGCACATGCAACAACCCCTTTTGCTAGGGGTGAGCATGATCAGTCAACAATGGTCGTCAAGAGCAAGGACTCTCCGTCCAAAAGTCAGCCATCCAAGTTCATAATTGGGCAACGTTGCAAAGCCTCCACTCACACGTGGGTGTAGAATAGGTTTTACCCAATGTTAGGGTATACCTTGTGTCTTCTCCAAATAGTGCAACGAACTTCTAAAGCAGCATTGACCGGCCAACTTGCATACAATGCACCAAGTCAGTCGACGGATAAAACAACATCAAGTTGAGAAATGAGAAACAAGAACAAAAGTACAAAAAAGAAGACGCACATTGTCAAAACAAAATGGTGCATCAGAGCACTATTCATTAATGTGTCACCACTATACAAAGCGCATACGGCGTTCTTCATAATATCCCACAAAAAAAGGAGCAAAGAGACTCAAGACGGTGCCACCACTGCCGAGATATCATGACTCAGCATGGTAGTTCCCTGAGGCTGACGAACCTCCCCGAGAATTACGTTGGGACCTCTAACCGCGATTGCTAGAGTACCACACCAAGTCGGATCTCTATGTAGCACTAGCATTGCACAAATCCAAAAACCTAACGGGAAGCGAGGATCCACTAGGGAGGCGATCCTGCGACTGAAACAGATCCCCTCTTGAAACCACTCCTCCAGAGTAGTGGTCCTCTTCAACTGAAACAACTGAAGAGTTCCAAAAACTCTTCGAGGCGGAGCCTGGTCCTCAGCTCATCCTCAAGCATCACGATCCGCTCCAAGACCCGATGGTGCACTTTCGGATCCTGTCACCCATCATCATTAAAGGCTGGTCCTAGACGAATGGAGTGCTCCCTCTCTTGAGTCGCCTCATCCTCCTATGAGGAATCTCGACCACATCGCCCTGCACCTTGTGAGGCTGACAAACAAAGGGGTGTTAGTAAGGGAAATACAAACCGTTGCAACAAAAATCCTAAAGCTAGATGACAAAGAAAGTACCTAGCGATAAGGCCTGAGGTGGTCGATATAGGTAGCACAAATGGGTTGCAAAGAGCTCTCAGAGGATGACCACCCAGAAGAGGAACCGCAAGAAGGGGTAGACGTGTCGTTTAGCCCCCAATTGAGGAGAGTAGGGACATCAATCATATTCTCATCAGCCAAGGCAAGGCAAGAAGAAGAAAACGGCAATGGGGCAAGACTCGATGGGAAACTGCTAATGCAAAGCTCATAACCCTAGTCGATTTATAAACCAGATTTCCTGCCTCGAAAGACAACACAGGGGGACACGTCATTTCACTATCCAGCGATGCATGCATTACGTTTATAAAAGGACAGTCTACGACGGTCAAACGCTTGTGGCAAAAGCTCATAACTGGTTAACAGCATAAAAAAGACAAGAGAAAAGAACACAACAAAGGCACGGGCAACGACAAACGGCATCCCGTGGGCAAGCTGGCCACCAAAAAGCCCGCCGCAAGAAAATTGGCCACCAAAAAGCTGGCTGCCTGAGTTCATGCTTGGGCAGCGTCATCAAGCTCATAATCACAAGAGAAAGGCAAGCTTTTCCTGGCAACGGATCCACTCTTGTAACTTCTGTAAGACTTAGTCCCATTTGCAAGAACATCCAAAAAGGGACGGATGGTTAACTTGCTCATGACGCACTAAGTTGGCCGAAAAATGCAACAACAACGCATAAAAAGCAACGGCTAATATGAGAACAGAGAACATTAGAAAAATACATATTTTTATTGATAAAAATCTATACAAATATAATGAGTAAGGATTACAAAATCTATTGGGGAGTATAGCCTCGAGGAGTAGTAGGTGGCTATCCCACGAGGCTTTCACGACGCTGGACAGAACGGTTTGTGGGATCAAGAAGTTCCACTAGAAAGTTGGTGTCAACCAACCGTGCTATGCGCCGGCAAAGGTAGACCCCCTCACACAACTACACCGTCAGCATCTCAAAAACCTCGCGGGGGCGTATGTGACCAGACAACTATTCTCTAATGTTGACATCTGCTCCGCGAGTTGGTCAATATGCCTAATAGCACTGTCCTTCTCCTTTGTTAGCATGACGTTCTCCTCCCTCAGTCAGGCAATCTCTTCTTCTAGACTGACCACCACTGCTCCCGTAAACAGAGTATTCTCTTCTTTCAATGTCGCGTTCTCTGCCTCCAGGTCTGATATCAAAGACTGCAGATCGGTTGTCTCCTCCTGGTGCTCCGCTCTTTGTAGCTCCAACTCCTCAAACCAGGCTAACTCCTTATCTCGATCGGAGGGGGCCAGGTCCCGTTGGTGCAGCACATTGCTGACTGCCTTGCCAACTTTCGCCTCCTACAAAGGACACACACGTCAAACAACAGCAATGGAGAAAGATAGGAGGAGAGTTACAAAAACTTACCCCCTAGATTCTACATTCTGGGCTCATTGGCCTGCTGCGGGACTTGGACTTAGCCTCCAAGTTGGGCCCAATAGCTGCCTCCATCGCACACTCCTCCAAAAGCTCCATCATCAAGTCTTTGACTCATCAAGCTCTCCCCCAGCTAGCTCCTCCAGTGCCATAAGAGGCTCAAAAATTGACTCCGATAGCTCAGTCGATGGCTCAATAACTGGTGGATCGATGATGGGCTCCAAAATCAGCTCAATCGATGGCTCAACTACTAGCTCACGCATCCCAACCGATGGCTCAAAAATTGACTCAAGTTGCGGCTCAACGGCCAACTCTAGTGTCTCAGGCAGCGGCTCAGGAGCCTTCTCCACTACCTTGAGCTGCGGCGCCGATGCCAGCGCCACGTGTGCCAAAACCATAGCACTACCCGCTCTGCTATGCCACACGACTTCAAAGTCTCTAGGAGCCATTTCCTCTCCTGAACTATCCCCCACACCAGAAAAATGACCAATAGCTACGTAATCTTGCCCAGAGAATGACGAAGAAGGCTCCAACGCCACAGCCCTCTTTTGCCTTGGACTGGTGGGAGCAGTAACAGGGAATGGTTCACTGGCAATCATAACTCTGGCTTTCCTCTTCCACCGAGAAGCCTCCAACGATGGAGATATAAACTTTTGTGTTAGAGAAGGAGGACCCCAATTGGCTCTCTTGGCCTCCTCTCGAGAAACCAAGTAGTTTCTCCTAAAGTCCCCAGAGTGCTTTCTCACAAGCTTTAACGCCTCTTTCATGGTGTCAATCTCTATCTTCTCAGGCGTTCCAGTAAACTCCTTTGGTACCTTGCCCCATTCCCTAGACAAGGGCCACGACTCTGCAACATGGACAAAGAAGAAGCGATCCTTCCAATTCTTCAATGAATCATAAATAGCGCTGTTGATCGAAAGATCCCTTGGGTCCAAAGAGATCCAATCATCACTCTGAGTAAAGAAAAACATCACTCTCACTGCGCCGATAGTCAATATCCAAAAATGATGGTGCATAAAGATGCACATGGAGTAGAGGTATTGCACGACATTGGCATGAACCCGTGCGACAGTCACCTAGAGAGCGGAGAGGATATCAAGCAGCTCCTGAGAAACTGGAAGACAGAAGCCACTTCTTAGGTGGGTCTCATAAATAGTGATGTAACCCTCAGGAGGGGAGCATGCTCGCTCCTTCTTACCAAGGATTCTGAAGACGATCTCCTTAGAAATGTTGTACTCAACGTACAACTCCTCCACATCACTCACACTAAGAACAAAGGTAATCTGAGAAGCCATGAAAATGGAAGCAGGAGAAAAGACGACAAAACACTTAGGAATCTCTCAGGAAAGGAAATATGAAAGAAAGCGTGGGAAGTTTGAAATAGAACAGACGAAATACTTAAAGGCATGCGAACAGTAGAAAAGGAAAATTCGTCTCGTAAAAGCACGCCCATCATTGTTGGCACGTGTCACTCCCTAAAAGGGTGCAGATGATTCGGATCCACCGGCACATTAATTGTCGGGATCACAAACCCCTTACGTGTGGACGCGTGGCCCACTTTTGAGCTGACAATTTGGCTGCATGATGGAACGTCATTTCAACTGGCATAGTTCTCTAAATTTTTGGCCCAGACGGTCAACAAGTCCGGCCAACACTTCCTCGCAAGTTCTCCAGATTTTGACCCAGACGGTCAACGATCTGGTCAACCCCTTCGCAAGTTCTTCGAATTTTAGCCCAGACAGCCAAAAATCTGGTCAACTCCTTTGTAAGTTATTTGGATTTCACCCTAGATGGTCAACGATCTGGTCAACTCCTTCAGAAATTCTCTGAATTTTATCATAGGCAGTTAACGATTTGACTAGACAACTCTCTAAAAATTAACCTCGCGGCTACCTAAACTAGCGTCCCATCTTAAACATGCTGAAGCCCAAAGGTCATGGACTATCAGTAAGAGAGGTTAGTGATGGGTACGTCAATAATTGGTTGACTTAGAAAGGAGTGACAGCCTAGAATCGCTACGGCCCATCTTACACCAGGATGGTCAATGCCCCGCGTTGACAGAAGGCAATCCATTCAGTTATGGTCAACAGCAAATCTAATGCACATCACTAAAGAAAAATGCCAGAATCCTCTCCTTGTTTGCTACTAACCCTAACGGTTTCAAGAGTGCAGAAGGAAGGTAATCAAGGCAACGACCGTTACTACCATAGAAGCTCTCCGCCAAAAGAGGAAGCAATCATATCTGAGTACGGGAATCAATCCCTTCCGCACAAGGAAGACAGCCCAAGATAACGTCTATAAAAGGTCACGAAATCTTCACTACAAAGGGAGGCATTCAGACAACACTGGAAATTATTCACAAACACTCGCAAACTCTGCATTCTCTATAGCAAAGCTCTTACGCTTTCAATCACTCCCTTTGCCCACGAGAAGCTTTCTTCTGCAAAGCTCCCACGCTTTCAGAACGTTAACTCTCTCTATCTCTGTTACCACGTTCCCAGCAAACACATTCCCAGAGATTACGCTTCCCACAGGCACCAAAGCCTCTCTCATTGATAGCAAAACACCAATCTCAGCACTCATATTTTCACCACTTTCATTACTTTTACCTTCCAAGCTTGAAGGTTGTTTATTGACTTGAATATCAGAGTATTTTGGTAGGGGAATATCCGTCGATACCTAACATCTTATTTTTAGTTATAGTGTATAGAATCTGAATTCAGTGGACGAAAACGGATTCAGACGGTCGGCTTGATCAGAATCTATTCAAAACTTGAATACAGACGCATCATTATTTAAAGTCCCAGTTATATGATTAAATGATATTAAAATATACAATTTTTTAAAAGAGGTCATGAATTTGATTACTCATTAAAATAACTTTAATTTTATGTTTTTAAATAATTAAATTAATATCATGAAATATTATAATATAATATCTATATTGCTATGACTGTGCTCCTAGCATGTTATCGATTCATCACCCAATTAGATGTCAAAATTATGAGTGAGTTAAAAAAAATCTAAAATTTAAAAAAAAAATTATGTTTATTTAAAAGTTTATAGTGATTTATCATTCAATAACTTCGGTTCTTCTTTTTGTTCAAGATGGTGCGCATATATTAGTCAGTTATCAATCCTTCAACATACTTAAATATATACAAAATAAATACATATTGATATAGATAATACGGGCATGAATGAAATCAAACATGACAATAGTATTGTTAGAAACATGAGTGAGTCTGTAAAATTTAATATAAAATATTTAAAAAGAAATTATGATGTCTTATAAATTTGTGGTTGACTCGTAATCCAATGGTTTATATGTTTTAAATTAATGAAATATGCATCTAACATACACGAGTAAACGTTATTGCTATTAGTATCCATAAGCAATTGCGATTTCAAATATCCGCACGGGGCACAAAGATATTTTGACTCTTTTACTCTAATCTCAAAACTTTGAAATCGAACATTTTATAAAAGATGATAAATTCCTCTTAAACCTTCGTGAGTTTGTTAGGAGGAGCATATAACCAACAAGTGATATTGTCATCTACTATTTTATTCACAGAAGTAGTAGTTGAGTTAGCTCAGGCAAATATCAAACATATTGAAATTAGAAAAATGTATTTATTTTCTCATGATCTTTAATTGATTCGGTAATTTTAAGAAAAATTGTCAAAAACTACTATATATTTGATAATGATGATAAATCAATGGCAATAGACCAAGAATTGTGGTAAAAATATCTTTTATTTATATATTTTTTGATCAGAAAACAGGTCACTCGGTTCATACCTGAATCAGGTATGAATAAAGTTGACGGAGAATAAAGCAGAAGTTAAACCTCAAATAGATAGGGCCAAAGCTTATTATCAACGCTCGCTTCCCTTGGTGTGCGACTTATGTTTGAAAAATGAGGCTTGTTCGCATGGATTTGACCTAAAAAATCAACTCTCTTTTATAGTTCATCTATCATTCAAATGCCACCTCTCACGCTCGGTAATGTTTGAAAGACCTATCAAAATTTGTTGGTACATGTCAATACCAATGTCTGATGCTCAAACTTGACACTACTTGAATTGAGCATATGTGCCTCTCATGCACTGAAATTGTTAGCTCCCCCGTATTTTTTCCTAACCAACTTGAATAATTGACGTCATTTTTATTGTTTTAACTAAGGCTTTACCCTTTATTGGAGCGATACCAAAATTATGATAAAATATAATAAAAAATAAAGAAATATGCTCTTATGACAGACGAATATCGCTATCAAACCGAAAGATAAATGGCTAATTAAATAAGATATTGAAGGAAACTTTTCGTTTTGAAACACAATAAAGTTTCGACTCCTCAATAAATTAGCAGAAGTAGTAGAAATATAAATATTTAATACATGTAAAAAATATTTAAATCCAGATAATATAAATAATACCGAGTATAAAAATTAAAACAATAAGTAATAATAAGAAATGGATAATTTTTGGTAACGAAGGAAAAATTTGATAACCGTGCCTATCGAGAAATATCCTCCGAGCTTCCGTGGCCAGAGAAGAATGCACTATGAAAATCAACTTATAGATCGAGTGGTAACGACGCGCTAATCTAACCGACTTACTCCCGTCTTGTAATCCCTACCAAGAAATTTCTCAGATTTGCCCGCGACAATGGAACCAAACGCTTTCCGATTTTCAAGTCAATCTTTCCACACAAACTGCTTGACTTGCCAGACATCACTAGAGCCCAATATCCACGCCACTAAACGTCGCCACAAAGGTTAATAGGCGGGAAGTGGTGTAAATAAGAAAGCGCAATGTGCAGAGAAAACACAAAGATGAGCCCAATCATTCGAGTGAAGCTTTCTCAATAATAGAACACAAAGATGAGAGGTTTGTTAGGGTACAAGCTACTCCAAAGTTGTTCCGGAGTCCAAGTAAGAGTTAGGGCAACTGAAAGATGGGAGAAATTTATAGAGAGGCTTAAAAAACATGTTTAAGAATATGACTGTTGTAAGCGCTCGAGCGTAGTTGGAGTGCGCTGTGAGCACACCTAGGGTTTCAAGAGGGAAATGCATAAGCGCTCGAGCAAGAAGGTGACGAGTTTCGGGCACAAGGTTATTGGTTTTTGAGCTCGAGCATATAGCGAGCGAGCAGCGGGAGCATGACTACTGGAATTGGGGCTTGAGCGGATGGCGAGCGAACATCAAGCGGAAGGTTGCTGGATACGGCGCTCGAGCATGCATTGAGCATACCTCGAGCTCGGCTTCTCGGGAATCAACTCTCGAGCGAGATTCGAGCATGCCTTGAGCTCCACCTACTCTGTGAGAAGTGTTTGAACGTGGGTCAGGCAACGGTCAGTCGTGGTTACCAGGAGAGGTACGATGACGATCCTCGAACGAAATTTTAATGATGAGCTTCCAAACACGTGAAAGTGTACGCTAGACGACCAAACGAGCAATCCGGCACAATCACGGAATGTGCCAACTAAAAACATGCCTAATAATCTCATCATTTGGCAATTCCGTGACAAAACTCACAATAGAAAAGAAATAAAAGTACAAGATAATCATGGGTTTAGACACCACCGAGATAGAGCCCGTGTACATGAAAATTAATGCTAAAAACAACTGATACAATATAATAATGAAGGACCTAAAAAGTAAAAATAAAAAAATAAAAAGGAGCTGCTAGCTGCTGAATGAGAGCTGCTGGTCCTACCAATTGGAGTTAGTATAGAAATAGATAGATGCAGGAGAATAGCAGTAGTAAAACCACTAACAGCAGTAAACATGATGAATATATAGCAGGAATCAAATATAAAAATAATCTCCCCATCAACCCCAACACCTAATAAAAAAATATTTTCTTCCCCTAACTCTCCCTAATCTCCCTTAAGGAAGAAATATACTCTCCCTTTTTGTCACGAATGACCAAAGGGTAATAGAGCTCACTTCTCTTAATCCATATTTTTTTTACAACGTTTTATAATGTTGGTTAATTTCGTTACTTGATCATTTAGAAAGTTGATATGATTGACAAGATATTCTATCTTTGGATTTTGTTGAAAATTATTTTGAAAAGTCGTTACAAGGCCATAGAGGCGAATTTGACCAGTAGTGCCACACCCATGACACATTGGGGCAAAAATATATTAAGATCAGATTTGTACCTTTTCTTTCTAGAGAGAGTAGCATCAAGGGTTTTCTTACTTTTAAAATTATGACAATTTTGAACATTGGCACGAATTTGAGGGGAAACTCTTGGCGGCCAATCACTACAATAAGATATTACATA
>JAOVVI020014043.1:0-11640 GCA_028571085.2 Nepenthes alata | reverse complement strand
CATTCTGAGCACGCGAATATTTACGCATAAAAGCTTGGAGACTAACAAACCTTTACTCTCTGCTGAAACTCAAAGAAACCTAAGGCATACAACGTGCTTTTGACAGTCGTTTACTGCCTCCCCACCATCCAGATTCAAGACGACGGCCTTGCCTCTCTTTCATCTAGAGATCCACACACACTCTCTCTCGCTCTCTCTTTCAATTCTCAGTTTCAATAACCTTCTCATATTTCAAAGGCCGTTTACTGACTTGAGCGTCGAAGTATTTTTAGTGGGATAACTTTCCATCGACACACTAACCTCCTGTTCATTTTAGTGGTATGCAGGATCCTAATTCAGTGAACGGAGCCAGAACCAGGACAAGCGGATCAGCCCGAATCTGTTCGAAGTTCGGATCCAAGGATGCATCATTGGCGCCGTCTGTGGGAATCGCTTACAAAAGCCAACCACTACTCCAAACCACGCTCTCTTTCGCCTTCTGACTCTGCAATGGTGAACACGAGAGCTCAAGCTAGCGATCCCGCTAGAGATATTACTTACACCGACCAGGACCACGCTGCGGTGCCACGGTCAACGGGGCTACAGGTGGAGTTTCACCACCCTACTTTCAAAAACTGATGGAGCAGATACAGGCCAACACGCGTTTGCTCTAAGTACTCTGCTCTGAGAATGAGCAGCGACTGCTGGCGACTCCTCCGGCTACCGTACTGCACCCACCACCAAAAAATGTGGCAAAAGAAAAAAGAAGCCGGCCAAAAGGCCTGAGAGAACCGGGAATAATCCAGTTCCAGATCCTCCCACGTTCTTGGCCAGAATAGGCTTGAAGAATGCTCCGGAAGCACAAATTGCGGGAAAGCCCGGAGAGAAGAAACCCCCGATACTCTCGGGCTAAAGATAATAATGCAGATCAGGAGCGAGCCTCTAGGACTGCCAGATCTATTGGACCCTCCGGAGATGAGACGGAGTTGAGGGTTTACCTGAACTCGAAAAGATCAGCAAACGCCACTCGTGCGGATTCGCGAGTGGACAAAATCTGGAACCGCGTGTTCCAAGACAAGGAGCACGCCATCGACTTGGACAGCGGAGATCCTGAGCCGTCCGCTCCCCACCAAGTTCAAGATGCCTTCCCTTGACTCATACGATGGGAGCAGTGATCCGGTTGATCACCTGGATCACTTCTGCACCCATCTGAGTCTACAAGGGATGGAGAACTGAGCGATGTGCCGCTACTTTCCACTCACACTGAGGGCAGATGCCTGAATCTGGTTCCACTCATACTGAGGGAAGATGCCCGAATCTGGTTCCATTACCTCCCTTCAGGTACTGTCGGCAGCTTCCGTGATCTCATGGATCTCTTCCTGGCTCAGTACGCCTCAAACCGATGGGAAGAGAAGCAGCCGTGGTATCTCTCCCACATCAAGCAGAAACCGGGAGAGAACCCACGATGATTCCTGGATCGTTTTGTGGCGGAGGCCAGACAGATTCCTCGGATCACGGAGGAGATGAAGCTGGGCAGTTTCATCTTCGCGCTGACCTACGAGGATTTCTTCAAGCATCTGACCTACAAGAATCCCCAAACCTTCCGGGAAGCGGAGAACATCACATGGGCTTACGCTACAGCAGAAGAGGCCAACGAGGCAAAACACCCAGAGCGGGCAGATCAACTTCGATCGTTCCCTGCAGAAGGAAAAAGAAAGTACGGTGGCAGTGACCACTCCCGCCGGAAGCAGCACAAGTCTGGGCCACCAGAGCGCAGAGATTATGGGTCTATTGGCTTCACGCCTCTGGCGGACATCCACTCTAACATTCTCATGCAGATACGTGGGGAGAAGTTCTTGAAGTGGCCAAAACCATTAAAAAAGGACTCTGATAACCAGTTTAAGTACTGTGACTTTCATCGCTCTGCTAGGCATGTGACGAAGGACTGCAAGACTCTGTAGAGGGAGATTGAGTAGCTGGTTCATAGAGGGCACCTCGTCAAGTACGTCAGGAGCTCTTGACAGAGCTCTGGAGCAACTGATGGAGAGGGGTAGGAACAGACTCCTTCCTGAAATTGGGTTGCAGCAGGGGTGGTTAATATGGTCACCACCCGACTTGCTAAAAATCTGTCTGGCAGTGAGGAGCAGCAGATTGGGAGGAAGAAACGGCGCACGATAGACAACACCATCAGCTTCAGTGACGATGACTTAACTCACGTTGTATCCCCCCATACTGATCCCCTCGTTGTAACCACGCTCATTTCGGACGGTAGCATCGACTACCAACTGAAGCGAGTGTTCGTTGATAATGGAAGCTCTAGAGATTTGCTTTACTTGGATGCATTTTTTAAATTATGCTTAAAAAAGAATCAATTAAAACTTACTGAATGCCCGTTATATAGCCTCGACAACGAGCCTTTGCCCGTTCTAGGATCCGTCCAATTGGAGGTCACCTTGGGCATGTATCCTAAAACAGTAAGTTGAACTCTCACCTTCCTGGTGATCGACCTACCCTCAGTGTATATCGCCATACTAGGCAGACCCTGCTTAACAGAATTCGGGGCTGTCACCTCAATTCCATACCTCAAATTGAAGTTTTCAACACCCTACGGTGTCGGAGAGGTGCTGGGCGACCAAGTTACCAAATGAACTTGTTATATGTCACAGATTGCCCCTAGTGGCAGCGCTAGAATAACTCGGGAACTCGATCATCGAGACTAGATCACCATTCAGTAAGCGCAGTCCGGTGAAACCACCGATCTAATCCCGCTAGACTCGAAGGAGCCGGAGAAGTGTGTACATATCGGCGGCTCACTCACCGGATTACTGTGCGATGAGTTAATTGCTTCCTGCGAAGGAACGCTGGCCTTTTTGCATGGATTCTAGCAGACAAGCCTGGAATCCCGGCGGAAGTGATGGTCCATAAGTTGGGGCTCGACTCCGGTCGAAAACCCGTTAGGCAAAAGCAGAGGAACCACTCTGTAGAAAAGCTGATCGCCATCCGAGAAGAGGTGAAGAAGCTGTTGGACGAAGGCTTCATTAGAGAAGTCCAATACCCGGACTGGCTCTCTAATGTAATTTTAGTAAACAAAAGCAACGAAAAATGGCGGATGTGAGTCAATTTTACCGAGGTTAACAAGGCCTGCCCAAAGGATAGTTTTTCCTTGCCCAGGATTGACCTACTGGTTGACTCAACGGCCAAACATGAGCTACTCAGCTTCATGGACGCCTATTCGAGTTACAATCAGATCCGGATGAGTTCGGAGGACGAAGAGCACACTTCGTTCATGACAGATCAGGGCACTTACTGCTATAACCTACCAAAGGTTGGTCAACAAAATATTTGAGAAACAAATTGGTCGTAACATGGAGGTCTAGGTCGACAATATACTTGTTAAGAGTAAGGCCACCGGCGACGACATGCGCGACCTGGAAGAGTCGTTCGAGGTGCTCCGTAAGTATCACATGTAGCTGAATCTAGCTAAGTGAGTCTTCAGAGTGGCCTCCAGAAAATTCCTGGGTTTCATCATCTCCCAGCGGGGGATCGAGGCAAATCCAGAGAAGATCAAAGCGCTCGCCGACATAGCCCCGCCACGAAACGTAAAGGACGTCCAGCAACTGACTGGACAGCTGGCAGCACTATCCCGCTTCCTTGCAAAGTTTGGTGACAAATACCAGCCCTTCTTTAAGGCCCTTAGAGGAACAAAATCTAACGGGTTCCAATGGACTATGGACTGCTAAACTACTTTCGACGAACTGAAACAGTATCTGGCTAACCCGTCGTTATTGGTGTCACCCAAGGGCAGAGAGGAGTTATATCTTTACTTGGCGGTGTCGGAGGTGTCCCTCAGCTTTGTCGCCGTCCGTCAGGATTCAGACGCTCAACGGTCGGTCTACTACGTAAGTAAAACATTGATCGGCCCAGAAATCTGATACTCGTGTGCAGAAAAATTGGCATTGGTGCTAATATTCTCCGTACTTTCAGGTCCACCGGATAGTGGTCCTCACAAACCAACCACTAAAAATCATACTCCAGAAACCCGACGTTTCTGGACGGTTAGTGAAATGGGCTATCAAGTTGGGCGAGTTCGATATCGAATTCCAGCCCAGGCCAGCTGTAAAGGTACAGGCGCTGGCTGACTTCATCGTCGAGACTACAACCCCAGTTCTCGAAGAACAACCCGAGGAAAGTGAGGAACTACTTGACGGAGTCTCGAAATGGGTACTCCACGTGGATGGATCGTCAACGGATATGGGCAGTGGCGCTGGAGTTGTCCTTATAACTCTCGACGGGTTTGTGGTAAAATACTCACTCAGGCTCAACTTCCCGACAACCAACAACGTTGTCAAGTACGAAGCCCTACTAGCCAGCTTACGATTAGCCAGGGAGTGCTCTGCCAAGAGACTGGCAGTTTACAGCGACTCAGAGCTAATCATTAACCAGGTTAACGGAGGTTTCAAAGTGAACAACCCTCTCTTGGGCATGTACTTGGCAAAAGCAAGGGAGGTCGTCTAGGTTTTTGATAAACTTGCCCTGGTTCACATCCCTCGAACTGAAAACTGGAAGGCGGACCAGCTGGCCAAAGCCGCTGCTATTGAAAACACAGAATAGTACTCGAGGGACATGCGGGAGATCCTGAATGCTCCCAGCATTGAGAAGCGAGAGGCAATGCAGATTTCCAAAGCAAAAAACTGGATGACGCCTTTCCTTAGCTATCTGGTGGATGGATCGTTGCCCGAGAATGTGTAGAAAGCCAAACAGGTAAGGAAGACAGCTGTGGTATGCCGTGGTTGACGGACGGCTATATCGTCGCGGCTACTCAACCCCATACCGCCGCTGCCTAACTCATGAAGAGACTGACTACGCCTTAGGCAAAGTCCACCTCGGGATCTGCAGGTCGCATATTGGCGGGAAAAACTTGGCCTTCAAGGTCATGCGCTAGGGCTATTACTGGCCATCAATGAAAAAAGACGCGCTGGAGTTTGTGAAGAAGTGTGAAAGTTGCCAGCTTTACAGTAACCTTCACCGGCAGCCAACCGCGGATCTAAAGACCCTTCAGGCACCTTGGCCCTTCACACAATGGGGGCTCGATCTTCTCGACCCGTTTTCCATTGCCACGGGGCAAAGGAAATTCATCATCGTGGGCATCGACTACTTCACCAAGTGGGTCAAGGCCGTCCCATTGGCAAAGATCATAGAGCATAACGCCCTGGAGTTCCTACGCAGAGCATCGTATGTAGATTTGGAGACCCCGAGGTCATTGTGACTTACAACGCGACCCAATTCTCAGAAAAATGCTTCACCAAGTATTGCACCAGTCTTGGCATCAAACTAATCCACACTTTGGTGGCATACCCCCAAGCTAACGGATAGGTGGAGGTCACAAACCGTACGCTACTCCACGGGTTAGAGACTAAGCTAGAGGACGCAGGGGGCTCCTGGGCTGACGAGCTCCCTTCCGTTCTCTGGTCTTATCGAACAACCCCAAAAGAACTAACGCGCGAGATGCCCTTCAGGCTCTGTTACGGGACTGAGGAGGTAATCCCGGTTGAAATTGAACTTTCGAGTCTTAGGGTGGAGTCTTTCGACTCACGAGCTAGCTCCCAAAAAATCAGGGAGCACTTAGACTTGTTAGAGGAAGCCTGCGACGCTGCCAGAGTATGGATAGTGGCCACATCGAGTTGCCCGATACTACAACAAAAAAGTTAAGGCACGACAATTCGATGTAGGAGACTTGGTCCTACGAGGTATCGAGGCCACGGGCAAGCTGGTCGGCCGTAATAAGCTCTCCCCTAATTGGGAAGGGCCTTTCCTCGTCTCCGTCGTCCTACGAAACAGAGCATACAAGATCCAGAGCCAGGACGGGAAGCTGGTTCTGCAAACGTGGAACGCAACCCACCTTAGGTGCTACTGCCAATAACGGACCCAGGTATGTATATGCATTGTTGGGTGCACTTGCTTGCTCGTTTAAAATTCATAAAAAAATAAGTGTTTACTTAGCATCTTTTCTATGTGTATGTGTATTGTTTTCCTTGCAGGTTATCCGACCTAGACTGCCCTAAGTCGAGAGGGTCTTCACCCTCTCGTTAAACCCTGGTCATCCAGACGGCTCATAAGTGGTCGAATTTGAACATCGGTCATCCGAGCGGCCCGTTAGCGGTCGTATTTAAACCCTAGTCATCTAGGTGGCCCATAAGCGATCTAAACCCTGATCATCCAGAAGACCCGTAAGTGGTCTAAACCCTTGTCATCCAGGTGGCCCATAAGTGGTCTAAATCTCGATCATCCGAGCAGCCCGTTAGCGGTCGTATTAAACCTTGGTCATCCAAGTAGCCCAATAGCGGTCAAAATGTTAGGGGGCTTACGCAGCATATGCAATGACTTCCTCTACGAGAAGATATCGTGATCAATCAGCGACGGTCGAAGGGAGAAGCATTCTTCTCCAACGTTGGCCGCCCAAGTCATCACTTGTACGGCGCCGCCAGGCTGGTTAACACAACCACCTGCTCAGCTTAAGGACTTCACTCCTTAGGCAGGCAGCCAACCAGGTTGGCCGCCCCACGCAACGACCTTCTCTACGAGTAGATAGCGTGATCAGTCAGCAACGAGAAACATTTCTTCTCCAATGCTGGCTATTCAAGTCATCACTTGGGCAGCGCTATCAGGCTAGTTAATGCTACTACCTGCTAAGCCCAAGGACTTATCGCCTTAGGCAACCCAACAACGGTCGCCGGCCAACCAGGTTGGCCGCCCAATGCAACAAGCTTGCAAACACAAAAGGCAGTAAAGATCAATGGACACAAAGTGGAGAGAACTTCCATTTTTATTTCTTTAAACTGTGTTACAAATTACATAAGTACAAAAAGAAAAAGATACAAAAGGCCACAGAGGTGGCAGCCGCCTCTGGCTGTGCTGGGGCTCCCCCACAAGGTTGTCCTTAAACTGCACACCACGGTTTTCTAAGTGGAGGTACTCAACGGGGAAGTCAAGATCAATCAGCTGCATATGACGCCGACAAACGTGAACCCCCTCAAATATTCGTGCGTGCTGCATGCCCTCGACCTCGTGAGGATGAATCCGGATACTCAGCTCGTTCTCCAAGGTGGGCACTCGCTTGCCAAGCCGTTTCTTGCTTGCTTTGCTTCGATCATCCTCCTCTTTCAAACGAGCATTCTCAGCTCTCAAGTCGGCAATCTCTGTTTCCATGCTCGCAAGGACAACCTCGAGGGCAGCAGTCTCCTCACGATGCTCCCCTGCCGAAGCGGCCAGTCTAGCATCCAGCCAGGCGATCTCCGCCTCCCTATCTGTGATTGCCTGGTCGCGCTGTGCCACCTCCATGGAGATGGCAGAAATCAGCTTCCTCGACTGCACAAGAAAATAACAAAGTATAAGTCATAAACCTGAGAAAGGAGAAAGTACGAGGAAGCCATCACAAAAATCATACCTCACAAAATCTCCTCGTGGGCCTCTCAGGCCTGGCCTCTAGACCTGGCCCAGGTGGCGGTAGACCAGGAGCATCCTCTCGAGTTGAGCTAGTGGCAAGCTCCTCCAAGATGCGCTCCAGCAACTCGTCAGTGTCATCCATAGCAGCTGCAGGATCCTCAACGGCAGCCTCTGGAGCAGCTGCTGGAGGATTAAGCTGGCTCCATAGCAGGAGTCCGCGCAGTTGGAAAGCTAGTGGATGGCCCCCGCACATCCACCGCTGGCTCACAAGCTGGCTCCACAAAAGACTCCATCAATGCAGCACCAGGAACCACTCACAGCGCAGGTTGTGCCAGGATGAATCCTCCTCCTAACTCCGCCGGTAAGCTCTCATGGGTCTCCTCCAGGCCCGCGGTACTACTAGGTCTACTGCAGATTCCGGCAGTGACATAATCGATGTGGGACGACGACGACAAAGGCGTCTCCAGCACCTTCTCGGGCAGCGGGCCGATAAACCCTTCGTTAGTGTACCGCATGCGGATGATCACGCCCTTAGAGTCCTCGGGCCTCATCATCCTTACGAGCGGCGTGGGTTTTTGAATCGGGGATGGCAGTCCCCTGTTCACCTTTTTGGTCTCCGCCCGAGAAACTAAGAAATCATGCTTGAACTCGTCAAGGTTCTCCTTGATCAACACAGTCAACCATTCCAGGGCCACCGTCTCCGTCACAGACGGCGTCCCCATATACGCCTCCGGAACCTGGCCCCAGTCCTTCGCAAGGGGCCAGGCCGTCCCCATACTCACGAAGAATAATCGGTTCTTCCAGTTCTTCAACGAGTTATATATGTCCGTATTTACTTTTAGGCCAGGACGGGGGACGAGCGATATCCACTCTCCCCCCTGGTTTTTTTTAAACAGGACCCTCACCATCGACATCCTTAGCTTCTTACCACACTTTTGAAGAAAAATACAGAGGGTACCGAGATACCGAATAGCATTTGTGTGGAGTTGGGCAATTAGGACTTGCAGGGCTCGTAGAATGGACTGCAAATTGTCCGGCAGCGGGAGACGGAGGCCGCTCCTCAGGTGGACCTCATAAACTGTGATATGCCTAGCCGGTGGTGCAAAGGCTCTGTCGTTTCCTTTGCGGGACTCTCCATTCGACTTCCTTCGAGACGTTGAACTCAACGCACAGTGCTTTAACGTTACTCTCTCTAAGAATAGAGGCGATGTCTGCAACGGATGCCATGGTTTGCAGGAGGGACTAGGGTTTTTAAGAATGAAAGTTGGAAATGAAGAAGACAAAGGCGTGGAAGGTTTTTGAAGCGTGGAGGGAAAACTAGAACGGCAAGGACGCTTTAAAACCCCTTATAAATGACTTCGTCAGTCTCGCCACGTGTCACCTCCCTACTTGGCTATTCAAAAGGCGGATCTCTGACGCATTAATGGTCAAGATATCTGCTCAACCAAAAGAAGACGTGTGTATTCTTTTGAACTACAAACCGGCTTATGGCCACACGTCCATCAAGGATGGCAAAAAGTCTTCCGAAACTGACCAAAGAGTGTCAACAGTTCTGGTCAACATTCTTCTCCAGAACTGACCAAGAAGGTCAATAGTTCTGGTCAATATTCTCTTTCGGAACTGGCCAAAGAAGGTCAACAATTCTGGTCAATATTCTCCTCCGGAACTGGCCAAAGACGGTCAACAGTTCTGGTAAACATTCTTCTCCAAAACTGACCAAGACGGTTAACAGTTCTGGTGAAATTCTCCTCTACGCCTTTCATAGAGTTCTACGGGATCCTCAAACATCGAAGGGCAATAAGGGGCATCCCATCATGAACATACCGAAGGTCAAAATTCTTGCCACCGACAAGGGGGGCTAGTGATGGGTATACCAAAAATGGGCTGGCCCAAAGTCAACGAAGGCCGAAAACAGACGGACAATTCTTTAACGGTTCAGTTGGAGAATAGGCCCAAAAGCTGAAAGGTCCATGATGGTCAACGCTGGCGTTGGCAGTCCAGGCGGCCAAATCACACCCAGATGGTCAACTCAAATGTTGACCGTCTGCGTATTTGTAGCATGGGCCCAACAGTGATTTTTTCTACAGTTATGAATCTGGCCCACTTGAGCCCACGATCCATCAGATGGCCAGCAACGGCTCTCCCGACATCTTCCACCATCCCAGCTAGCTCCTGAAATGGACATTGATAAAATTGGTGCCTTTCACGTAAGGAAGGCGCCTGATTTTCTCAATCTCCTGCCAACTGGGGATTCCAACGGTAAAATACACATAAGAAAGGTGGGCAAATTAGGAAAGTCGCTGACCGCCGTGGAAGGAAACTATCTCAGTCCATTTGGCAACTCGCGTCGGCTCTAAAAGGAAGGCCAACCAGGAATCACGCAAGGGATCATTCCTTCCAAAGGAGGGAGATCACCTTTTCATCTGTAAATAAGCCATAGAATCCTCATTCTGGGCACGCAAATATTTACGCACGAAAGCGTGGAGACTAACAAACCTTTACTCTTTGCTGAAACTCAAATAATCCTAAGGCATACAACGTGCTTTTGACAGCCATTTACTGCCTCCCCACCATCCAGATTCAAGACAACGGCCTTGCCTCTCTTTCATCTGGAGATCCACACACTCTCTCTCGCTCTCTCTTTCAATTCTCAGTTTCAGTAACCTTCTCATATTTCGAAGGTCGTTTACTAACTTGAGCATTAGAGTATTTTCGGTGGGATAACTTTCCACCGACACACTCATGTCCTGTTTGTTTTAGTGGTGTGCAGGATCCTAACTCAGTAAACGGAGTCGGAACCAGGACAAGCGGATCAGAGCAAATCTGTTTGAATTTCGGATCCAAGGATGCATCAATTTTATATGAAAAAAAATTATGATGAATATTCAACTTTTTTATAAATTAAAAATTATGAAATTTCTTAATGCTTTGTTTGTATGATACGAAAAGATTTTACTACAACTTATTAAATTGAATTTATAGGCCAATTTTTGAATGAAGATAATATTAAAGAAATTCCATTTGGCTAGCCAAGATATCCCCAAAAAAATGAGGCAGTACAAAGGAGAAAATAGCATGAAAAGATTGAAAAAATAATAATAATAAAATAGAAGGTTTACATGAAATTGTTGTACTAATTATAGCTTCATTATGAAATTATGAATAATTTTTTAATTAAACTAGTTATATTAATTTGTAATAGATTTTTAAATTTAGTTTTTGATACGTACTTGGATCCGATTTTGAACATATTCGGGTTCACTTGATCGTTTGGATTCGTCTCCGTTCACCGAGTCTTGACCCTACACATCACTACAACAAACAAGATGTTAGGTGTCAGCGGGATGTTATCCCACCGAAAATACTCCGATGCTCAAGTCATCTATAAGCCTTTGAATTACAAGAAGATAACTGAAAATGTAAGTTGAGATAGAGAAGGAGATTGAGGTAGGAGGGAGTGTTCACCTTTAGATGTAAGAGGCGTTCTTGCGACTCGTCGAGAGTACAGCTTTTCGGCTCAATGTTCACGAGGAACAAGGAGGGAACCAAGTCCTATAAGCGTGGAAGCTTAAATGGACGGCTCTCGGAGAGTGGGTGAAGCTTTTGAAATCTGAAGGGTTGGAGTGGGATTATTGTAGTAAGCGATTGCATGCTTAGGGATGAGCGTTAGTATGCTCAAGGAATTCTCTATCGTTGTTCTTTATTGTCTTTCTTTTTTTGTGTCCCCACAAAATGGAGACTCTATGGGGTTATATAGATGGTGGCAGGGCAACCTCCTTTGGCCAAGAAGGCGTGATCCCTGCATCGTGTTGGGCGGCCTTCCTTAAGTGAGAAGGCTTGACTGGTGCATTCCTTTGGGATCGTTTCCTTTCTGAGCTGGTAACGGTTCTCCAGATTATTTGCCTTTCTTCTGTACTTTTGTTACCGTTGGGGTCCATTGTAGGCAGAAAGAGAGAATCTGGCGCCTTTCTCATGGGAAGGGCGTCAAATCTGTTGATACCCTCTTTAGTGGAGATTGGCTTCAAGGAAGGCGTGAAATCAGGAAAAGAGGACCATTGCTTGTCGTGTACGGAAACGTCTGCCAAATTAGGCTTGTCCCAAATTAGGTTTTTATCTTTTCATGACATGCTGCTACAATACTTTCGGTCAATAGAAATGTTGACCATCTTGAGGGAGAGCGTAGACCGCCTAGTTGGCACTCCATACAGTCACTGCTAG
>JAOVVI020014042.1:0-11640 GCA_028571085.2 Nepenthes alata | reverse complement strand
TGATAAATTTTTTTATAAGTATCATATTCATTATACATATAATTTTTTTACTTTTAGAATTGTCAGGCTTTTTCATGCAATATTAGCACCATGTTTGTTCGAACATGACTATTCATTAGAGATTAGTACGAAATTCGTTCGAACAAAATAGAAATCTAGCAACTATGTAGACAGGTAACTGATACAAATACGAGGAGTGCTTATCTGCAAGTTGTATTATTTTTCATACACGAAGAGCATTAGTGTGTGGCCTGTACTGCTTTTCGCATATGAATGGTACTTTTACACGGCTTGTACTATTTTTTGTACACAAATGTCGCTCGTGAATGGCCAGTACTATTTTTTGCAGATAACACGCGTTTGAAAAGTGCACAATGCCAATATATGATGCACCGGGCTTTAATGGAAGACAAAATCAATCATCTATAAGACTTTTCATTCATTTTAAACTCTACTTTTGGGTTAAATTTCAGTTCTTTATTTTACCATATCCTTGTTTGAACTTTAGTTGAAAAGGGGAAAAAAATCCATAGGGATGGAGGGACACCATGGCAGCTGCAATGCGCCTAGCCAATTATGTTAGATTGGTATAATCTCATATAATTTTATCATACTTTATTAACAAATTTATTTTTTATAAACTAATCTTTTATAAAATGGATATTTTAATAATAAAAAAATAAATTATAATTTGATCCTATAAATGAGACAGAAATATTTATCATTATATTTAAAAGTAGAATTTTTTTTTATATAACATCTCTTAGTTATTTTCTTCTGATATTATGTTCAAGCCTAAAATAATATATGTACGCCGTTTTTACATATAATCCTATAACTCTCATTAATTTGGAGTGATTATGCCAAAGTCATTCCGATCTCCTTATATAAAACGTTATTATAGATTTACGTTGTCATAATACTTTGTTCTATTTTATTACTTTATAAAATAATGTAATAATCTTATAATGTATTAAATAATTTGGAATCTCATGAAATTTTCATATTGATGTCCCTATTTTTGACTTACATGCTACACTTTGTTCGTGGTTGGTGGCTTAAATTTTCATTTCTTCAGAAATTCTTCGGTTCAGTTGAAGTTAGGCGGTTGGAATTCTTAAAAACCAGTCTACGGGGTTGGTGAGAAAGCAAATTCCAACTTTTAAGCAAATCCCTTTTTCGGACATCACTTTCTTTTGATAATCCTTTTGATTATATATCCTCTTGTAAATGACTAATGAATATTTTATAGTGTCTATTTTCCTAAACTTCTAGTCATTTTGAGGTTATTTATAAGTTTAGATAATAAAACGTTATGACTGTTGTTGCGTCCTGGGTCCGCGGTTGTCGTACGGATTAGGGAGCCTTCGGGTTCCTCAGCGCGCGGTTTGCGTCAGGACAAGGGTCCGGTCTCCGTATCTCTTAACCTGAGACTTACACAACACAATCAACAAATAAGAGGTAAAGGGTCCGGCGGGATTTTTCCCACCGCGCCACTCCGACGCTCATGTTAGTAAGTTTCCGTAATAAACGGAAATGTCATAGGCGCGCTGGGCGGTGTATGGATGAATGCTGATGATGCGTAGGTAATGCTTATGCTTTAGAGTGGGAAATACAATGAGTAGGTAGTGAAAGGCCTGGCTTCCTTAGTGCACCGCAATGAGTGGCTTACTCCCGTTGCCTGAGCAGGCGTAAGAATTCGGATGTCTAGAGATGAGGACTCGCGCAAGACCTCAGGGTCCTGAGTCCTTCTGAATCCGATCGTTTCTCCCTTTGCTCTATGGAATTATCTGAGAGGAGGAAGAAGAAGGTTGAGAGTTTCAAAGTCCAAAAGTCCAAAAGGATGGAAATCCTTAAGGAGCCAAAAAAGGTCCTTTGCTCTTTGAGGGAAGGGAGCTCTTATAGGCTCTTTTCCCGCGGACGTTGGGCGCGAGAATACCCGTTGCTAGGGCTCTGTGGCCGCTGGTCGTTGTCGTGGTGCGCCGGTCATCTAGACTGTCATTTTGTGGTGGCAAGCAGGCTCCTAGGCACTGCCGGCCACGCCTGGTCTTTTCTTAAACGGGGATTGACCGGTGGCCTGCAAGCAGCCGCCTGAGCCACTGTTGCAAGGTTGACCACGCCTTCATTGGCTGGCTCTTCCCCTCTCCTAGCAGCTCATTAAAGCATTGCAGGGCTTTTGTCTGTTTCTGTCATCTGGGTGCCACGCTGTCTTCCTGCGCAGTGGGCTGGGCCTATACTGATCGTAGGCCTTAACACGGGACCCAACACTAGCCCCCTTGCTTGGGTCGACCAATGGTCGGGCCTAGCATGTTTCTTGGGTCCATACCACGGCCCATCAGTCTTTCTCGAGGTGCACCACCGTTTGTCATTTTCTGGTCTCGCGCCTTCCCCAAGTGACTGCGCAGGCTTTTCTGCCGCTGCTCTGTTTGGCGAGATTCGCTCATTCAGGGTTGCGTCTGGTAGGAGACTTTTCCTGTTTTGTGAAAGACGTTCATTGGGAATCGCACCGTGCTGAACGAGAGAGGGGCACCCATTTTGCCCATAAATAGGAGGGCTCCTCTACGAGTGGGATGCATCCGTTGATCACCTTTGGAGGAGCAATGAGGAGATTCTGGCTCATTGCACCCTTAGCGAGGGTTCGAGAAGGAGTTGGATTGACTATCCGAACGCCTGAAGTTCTTGATGGAGACCGCTCTAACTCCCGAGTTGTGGTCCACTTCTCATGCTAATGAGAGTGGCTCGGTCACTCTGCTGTCGTCGTGTATCCTCTCTCCGGGTGGTGGCTCGCCTAGAGTGCAGTGGAGCCATGGAGAAACCTCCGCCGGGATGTTTCCCGCTGGCGGAGGGTGTTGCTTATGGTCTCCACCTCACTGAGTTCGAGCGCCAGCCGTGGACGAGGAGAGGCCGGAGCCTCTGTGAGGAAATTACAGGGAGTTCCCCGTACTTCCCCTTAGTGCTTTTGGCATCGGTGCTGATCCCACCCCGGTGGACCGCGCTATGGCGGCCTCCACATCGGGGGGGAGCTACTCGTGGCCGCCTCCGCTCGCTTGGTGAACTATTGGCGGCTCCTGGCCGCGGCGATCTCATGTGGATCACGTTCCCCAAGCTCATCTGGGGCAGCCACGGGGGACCCGGGGCCTCGTACCGTCGTCTTTCTTGTACTCTTTGTTGCCGTAAAGTTTGTACTTCGTAAGAATGTATTGATTAATAAAAGAAGTAGCCCGCTTGCCTTTATTCTTTTCTCTTTACCGTGCGTGCTTTCTTACGTTGTCGAGTACCCTTTCCGGGCGATTCATATTCCGCCTTGAGAAGACGGAAAGGTCACTACTGACGGTTGCATCTTCTGGCCTTTCTGGCACATTTAATGCGCGTGAGGTCAGGAGGCGTCGCGTCATAATGACCGGTCTTGGAAACGTGCGAGTCCTTAGGGGCTTTCCTCAGGGAAACATAGCTCCCGTTGGCTAAGGCCTGGCGCCCTTTGTCCTTACTGCGCCGCCGCTTTCGGGAGGAAACCTCGCCTATTTAAATGCGATGATTCCCATTATGACTTCGCACTTCCTAGTGTTTGTGTGACGGACCGGCCTTATTCCACAGCATAAAGCCGCCGCCAAGCCTAAATCCTTGCATCAAAATAAATAATAGCTAATAACTAGGTGGGTATAAAATTTTTTCTTTTCTTTCGTATGAATAACCTTTCTTTTACACACAGGATTGCTTGAGGCCGAACTATATGAGCTGGCCTTCCAGGTTTAAATTTTAAACTTGGCCGGTTAACATTAAGGTTGGTCGGACATGAAAACCTTAACATGACATGAGATGCTACTAGAATTATTAATTTCATTCATCCATAAAATAATTACGGAAACATGCTAGCATCCATAGATTCTTATAAAGCGGAACTGTTCTACAAGTCTTCTCAAAACATCAAAAGAATTACATTAAGTTCTTCACTAATTAGCTTCGGCCAGCTATGCCGTCTAGCTACTTCATAAGCTTCTACTCAACTTCGCCCTCCATATGCCTCTCGTCATCTAAAAATGGCAAGAGTGAGCTACAAAGCCCAGCAAGATACTCACATGTAAAAAACATAAACATACATATATACAGATCCAAGTAAAGATTCATAACATAACATAGCATACATAAATCATCATATCGTTTCTTCTTTAGTTCAGAAATCCTTGTTCTTATTCTTATTATCTTGCCTTCAGAAAACTCATAAAAACCATTCAAAATTCTTATCATCTTTAGGGACCGGATGGGAGCGGAAAACATCGAGGAAGGGTTATGTGCTACTCCATAACCTAGAGCCGTATCCTCCCATTATGCTCCCCGAGGCGGGAGGTAATGCCTCTAACCAGGCATACGGGGCCGTAGTCCGAAAGCCTTATGCCACCAAAAGTCTCCCCTCGTGGCTCAGGAGGCAGTCCTCGAGTGTCACTCCAATATTCTTCATCCATCTTTAATAGCAAGTTTAATGGACACTCGGTTCTTAGTTCATGTCTTTGGATGGCCATCCGTCATAGTTCGAAAGTCATAGAGTTTCGCCCGCTGTCCGGATTTCATACATTTTCCTTATTCTTCTAGCCTTTATTCTTTAACTTCAACAAGCGAAGTTCGTATAACTTTTCCTTTAATCATCTTAAAGTCGAAGATTCTTTGATCAAAAGTCAGAGGTCTTATTCGTCAAAGCAGGAAGTTTTTTTCCTTAAGACTGGAGTGCTGTTTTCACAACGGCGGAGTGCTTTTTCTTAAAAGGGACGGAGTGCTTTTTTTTGTCTTAAAAGGGAGGGAGTGCTTTTTCTTCAAAGGGACATAGTGCTTTTTCTTAAAAAGGACGGAGTGCTTTTTCTTCAAAGGGACGGAGTGCTTTTTTTTCTTAAAAGGGACGGAGTGCTTTTTCTTAATTGGGACGGAGTGCTTTTTCTTCAAAAGGTCGGAGCTCTTTTTCTTAAAAGCTAGAATTCTCTTTTTTACGAAAATATGGAGTTCTTTTTACTGAAAAACGGAGCTCTTTTTACTGAAAGCCAGAGTTCAAAATCCGGAGTTTCTTTCCAACAAAGGCTGAATTTCTTTTTCATGGGATAAGTTCCGATTTCAAAACAAATGTTCTTAAAGACGATTTCAATTCTCATGGGACAAATACCGAATACTTTTCTTTCAGCAAAACCGGAAGTCTTTTCTCAAGGGTTGGAAGTCTTTTCTTTAAACATGAAATTATCAAAGTTCATATAAATCGACAAATAATCATACTTCAAGCCGAACAAGACTGAACATCATGAATATCAGGGTTTCTTTTTAAACTTGCGATTAAGAACGATTCTTCCTTAAATCAGAGGAATAGAACAAACATCATACATACTGAAATATAAGTTCATAAAAATATCAAATATACTAGCGTTGTAAACATGCATAATCATGAACTTAAAACAGGGGTGAGTAATCTTGCCTGAATTTCTTTTACTTCGCATTGAACTTTTGGTCTTCTTCTACTAGCAAATCCTATCGAGCCCCTCCTTTTCCTGGTCTCTAGTTCTTATTTATAGGCCCTTGGGCCTGGCAGCCATCGTTAGGGTTTGGCAATACTCGAGGAGCATAATTCGAAGTTGATTATTTCTGTTCGTATGAGTTTTCTTATTATAAAGTTTCCTTATTGTTACTTATTATTTCCTTATTCTTGATTTCCTTATTATAAGGATTTCCTTATTATTACTTATTATTTCCTTGTACTTCGTTTTCTTATTATAAAGGTTTCCTTATTACGTATTCTGGTCAACTAACTGGCGTTGACCGGATTACTTTCCTTTTTCCCATCCTTCCTTCCATTTATGTTTTCTGGTGAAGGTAAAACGTTGACCGGATTACTCTTCCCTCACGCATTCCGGTCAACACTTGTTGACCGGATTACTAGCCTTAACTTATTATTTTGACTCGACATTGGGGATTCTCTATATTTTTGGATCTAGGCCATTACAATTTATATCTGAAAGCGTTACATGGAATTGTGCTATTAGGTTTCTGTGAATTTCTGAAACAAATCTGAAGGCTTATCTGTGTAATTCTAACAGACTTCTTGAAGTACGATAAGTTATAAGCTAAGAAATAAGAAGAAAAATATTTCTGATTCTATTAATTAGGACCTAGGACTGATATACGGTTAGGTAAGGTTCGCTGACATACTTTTGAACGTTATAGTGGTAATCGACGATAACTTTGTCTATGGAGTTATATGTAATCTGCCGTTCCTTAGGGCGTTAGCCTATAGGGTAGAATTTCTGATGACTGATAAACCTTCGGGAGGAATTTGTATATAATCCCGCCAAAAGGGATATTCCTATACTGATTTTTGGCCTTGATTGTGTGTGTAACACAATGTATCCTTGATTATTCACCTCCTCGGCTAATAGGGTCTACTAGTTTGGTTTTCTTCTGATAATAAAATGGGATTTCTAGAACTTATAGACTTTGACATCGATTTCTGATTTCTAAGGCTCGCTATACTGATTTATGATTTCTAAAGCATGTTTATATTGATTTATGTTAACTCATGTTTCCATGTTCCTCTATGTTCTTGCATATTTCTATGATTTTGCCTATTTTTACTTATGTTCTGCATGAAAGAAATTACACTGCATGTTTTCATGTACCTTGCTGGTCTTTGGTTTACTGTTTTATTTTTCCCCGTCCAGATGAAATAGTAGAGTTAGTTCCTGATGAGAATGAGTAAATAAAGCCTAGCCAATAAATTTTTGGAGGCCAGAAAGCTATATTGAAGATCTTGGGAAGAATTTGGCTTGAATGTAATTACTTGATTTTTTGGATAGACAATGTGTGAATTATTGTAGTATATTATGAATGTCATTTAAACAATGAATTATGCTTCCGCAGGTTTATGTTTTGGATATAGTTTTTCTTCTGCTATTTATTTTTTGGATTTGTACAGGTCCTAGCAGGCATCTCTTATTTGAATTTTTGGTATAGTGAATAGGAATGTTAAAGTAAAGTCGTAGGGATTTATACATCGTCTAAAGATCCTGTGAATGAAATGTGAATGTATGTTAAAGTTTAATTTGAATAATGACAGATTTTATATATCAGTTTAGTCCAGTTTTATAGGAGACTCTATCCGTTTTCCCTTAGATCTTTAAGTTGTTGTTGTTCTGGGCTCTAGTTCTATATTTGTATTGACAGAATCATCTGAAGAAGAAAAAGACAGAGATTCGTTCCATCACACATCCCACTAGTGAAACTTCTGTGGAAGAATCACTCCTGCAAGGAAGCGACGTGGAAGAAGGAGGAGGAGATTCAGGACATGTACCCCCATTTATAACAAGGTATGTCTTGTCGTTAAAGTGTTAAGATTCATTTATTTCAAGGATGAAATTTTCTAAGTGTGGGAGAGCTGTGAGATACCAGATTTCAAAACATAGTAACAAGAAGGTAATTAAGATAACAAGGTTAAGGATAGGCTTAGGTGTATGTGGTAAATTAGCTTCAGAAGCATAAAAAGAAGTCGGGAGGCCTGGCACCCGAGGCATGCCTAGGGTGCATTTGGCAGAATGCTCGTGCCCAAGGCACACTTAACTAAACCTTTGCTCGACAAGTGCTCCATGAGCACTCGAGCGTGGCCCTTCAGGTATGCTGGCACTCGACCAGCACTCGACTGGTGCTCGAGCGCCAATCTGATTATTAAAACACGTTCAAAATTTTCACGCATTATTTTATAACTGTCCCGTGAGGTTTTGATTTTCAAAACATCATAATTATGCAGTAATTGAATTATTAATAATCAAGAATTTGGCTTAGAAAATTTAAGAAATTAAGATCGGAAGCAAAATAGGGTGAATGGGTTCGGCGCCTGATCGACACTTGAGGCGCAAGCCAAGCGCAAACAACAGACTACGGCCGCCTAAGCATCTCCAAAGGCACCACTCGGGTGGGTTTAACAAAGGATGCCGCCTGAGTAGTGCCCGAGGCACCACCCGGGCACATTTAGCAAAATACCGGTGCTCGAAAGACGCCCGATGGGCGCTCAAGTGCTAGTCTAAATTTTCCCCACCAACCTTGTTTGTGGTTATAAAAAGGGAAGAGCGGAAAAAGGGTTTGGCATGCCCGAGCAAAAGCACGAAGGAGGAAGAGAGGAAAAGATGAAGATGATGGATTTTTTGCAACATCTGATCCGATCAGAATAAGAAAATCAGTAAATCAGGTTGAGGCTAGAGTACCTTAAGCTTTATTTTTCCTTATTCTCACTTTTTATTATCTCCTCTTTGGTATTAATGCTCTAAAACTCTCTTTCTCTAAGATTTGCAGTGAATAATGTATGTTTCTCATGATTCATTGCATAGACTTTATGTTTATGCATAAATATAGATGTATGATTTTGATTTTGTCATTTCGCATGTGTTTTGTGATCAATTTGTGTCCGGAAGCTTCGCCCAAAACCCTAGCATGAAAATGGAGTATAGGGTCTTTATAAATATTGAGTTTTGAGGTAAATTATTGTTTGGTGAAATGTTTAAGCTTATTTAGACAATTTTTATCCAATTTTTTTGTAAAAGTTATGCTGTCCAAAAATTGTTAAGAACTTCTGAACATCCTATCTTCGGGATTTAAATAAGGAGGAATTATTCGTTAAGAACTTTCAAAAACATTCATGTTTTGGAGATTAGGAGCTCCAAACCTATACGGAGGCTTTGGCCCATATTTTCCTCGGCAAGCCATGGGAATGACCCTGTCCATGGAGTGATGTGTGGTCCATCTTCCATAGGGCGTTACTATGGGAAACATCAATTAGGCCTAATTGAATATCCTGCCCTCGGGATGTAAATAAAGAGGATAAGAAAGAACTTTGGATCTTTAGATCAGAACTTTGAATGAGAATTTTGGATAAGAACTTTGAATGAAGAACCAAGAACTTTGAACATCACTCTTTTATACTTATGCATCGATTTATGTTTTTTCCTCATCTGCATACATGTTTAATTTTCTAAATTTCTTCTAAGTTTTCTTGTCCTTATATTTGACATGTTTTATATGATATTTGTATCTTCTTGCTATTTTGGATACCTTGTTAGGCAATTGCTTACCCTTGCTTTTCTTTCCCCCTTCTAGATAAGCTAAAGCCTGATAAGAACTGAAGATAGGATTAGTTAAAAGGAAGGAAGCTTTTGGGCTTGAAGACCTTGAAGATTTTAAAAACCTTAAGGACTTGTGATTGTAAATAACAAATGTTGGGATGAATGTTGTATATTGTGATGATATAGAATGCTTTTGTACTTTGACGAATGTATTGTTTTTGCTTCCACAAGTTGATATATGGTTATAGTTACTTCTACATTGTTTTTGATATTTGGATTTGTTTTGATTCTAAATGGCATCTCTCTTAAATCCAATACGGTAGTTTAGGAGTACTGTGTTAGAGTCATGGATGACATGGGGTTTGTTGATCATGTGGATATGTTTTGTATGTGTTGTGGGTTAAAACGATGAGGAATATTTATGTATATGTTGTATGCAGGGTGTGTAATTGAGGTTGTTTGTATAGTTTTGGCCCATTTTTAGAGGGAACTCTGTCGAATTTTCTGCAGTAATTGATGTATTTTAATTTTATGGGTATTAGTTTGGTATGTTTATTGATGTAGTTTATTAGAAGAAAATAACCTGTTCTATCATAGTTGGTATCAAAGAAAATAGATGTCTTATGATTGGTTTGAATCATATGCAGAAGCTTAGGAATCGAATAAGATTGATCAAATAAGTAGATTAAAGTGTAAGATGATTAAGTTAGATTGGAAAGCTCAAGATATCCTAGTTTGTATCCATTATGCTAGAACTAAGTTTTGATTTAGTACTTAAGTTGATTGACACTGATTCCCGATCTAGGCTAATCGATTTTGGTCTAATGTTTAGGCTGATCTGTTTTGGTCAAGGTTCTCAGGTTAGTAAGCCATTAGAAGGGATGCTCGGTCAACCTAGCAAGTATGATGGATTAAGTAGAATTGATGGCTCGATGTTACTAAAACTTAGAGTCGATTTTTGGTATCATGAAATTTAGAATGTCGATTTATGATCAATTTTTTAGCGATCAGGTGCTTGAAATTTTGGGTGATATGAGTCTTATAGACTTGAAATGGGTAAGGGTAGTTCGGATTAGGTGGAATATTTAGGTGCTAGCCCCTAGGTTTAATTCTAAAAAGCACTGATTAATTATAACCCCTCCCTCTAATCTGGTTATTTGAGGTCAACTAATCTTGCGATATTTTTGGCTATAGGATATTAGCATGATTAGTAGAAAGGGAAGAAGAAATACTCATGGAGGTGTTAGTACTCCCCAATATCTTGAGGCCGAATATCTGAATTTGTTGGGGAGGATGACTAATATTCTAGAATCGATAGAGCAACGTCACATGGCTCCGGTTCGTACTCCAGAGCCAGCCCTAGTTAATCCTGCTCCGACGGCATATGAGAGGTGTGACGGAACGGATTTTTTTTCCTCAAAAGCTTCCGTCAAAACAGAAACACAATTAACGGTCTAAAATATAAGGCAAGACTTCTGCAGAAATTTTGGCAGAGTCCCCTTTGTAATTGGATGAAAAATCTAAAATACAGCCTATATGATCATCCATTATAAACACACAACTATCAATTGTCCACAATTTCCTACAACAAGCATACACATGATCACATTAGCCATCCATGTCATAAATCTATAAAAACATTAGCTACACTAACAGTTCAATAACGAGATGTCGTCTAGGACCTGTATAGTAAATCCAGAGTTTAGAGCGAAAGTTAAACTAATAACCTGCAAAAGCATAGCTTTTCCTTTTTACAGTCATGCATATCATATGCTTTTTGTATAAAAATTTACATGTTCTAGAACATCAATAGACGATGAGATCAGTATACAAAAATCCCATTTCCAGCTAAACATTTACATCTACAAGCTCTTCAAAAATAGCTCCAAAATACTCTAGGTCCTCGAAAGTCTTCAAGAACTTCTCTTGGATTACTCCTTTTCATCAAGTAATAGCTCTACTGTCTCATCTGGAGGGGCAAAAATAATAAAATAGTGAGCCGGGGCCCAGCAAGGTATATGCACATGAGCAGTAAAATGGTGATGCAGAATGGTCATGTAACTATGCATATACAGAGCGGTTAATCAGAATATTATCCAGGAAATAGTGAAAAATATACTTTGACGGTATTAAACTTTAGAATCAGAATCAGTAGTCGGTAAACAGTAATCAGTAACCGTTAATTATCAAATGGAAAATGGTAAGCAGTAATCGGTGTATAGTATTCAGTAAACTGTAAATGGTCATCGATACTCGATAAACGGTAAACGGTAAATTGTACTTCATAATCGGTAATCGGTACGGTAAACGGTAACATAACATATCGGTAATAAACCTTGCCAGTATACCCTGCTAGCTGAGGGGGCGAACAATCGAGGATAGATTGTGTTCACTCCACACAATCCAAGGCCTGTGTCTGTAATAGGGGTATCCCATCTCTTGGGATTGGTATGGTATGCCACCCAAAGGTAGGCCGGTATGATAATTTCTCCTGACCGTAACGCCCTGAGGGCAAGGCGGACCACAAATAACTCCACGGACAGAGTTATCCTCGATTACC
>JAOVVI020014041.1:0-11640 GCA_028571085.2 Nepenthes alata | reverse complement strand
AAAAGTAGACCGGCTTGTATGAAATCGGCCTTGATTTATAAAATAATTGAAACCGGCCTTGTATTATGGTTGAAACCGGCATTTATACTGTACTTTTGAAACCGGCATTTGCTCTGTGATTTTGAGACCAGCCCTGTATCGAAATTTTGAAACCGGCCTTTGCAATATAATTTTTGAAACCGGCCTTATATTATATCGAAACTGGCCTTTGCAATGAAATTTTGAAACCGGCCTTGTATTATGATTAAAACCGGCACTTGAATCATAATTTTGAAACCAGCCATTGCATCGTAATTTTGAAACCGGCCTTGTATTATGATTAAAACCAGCATTGGTATTGTAAATTCGAAACCGGAATTTGCACTGTGATTTTGAAACCGGCCTTGTAATATGATTCGAAACCGGCATCTGTACTAAAACTTTGAAACCGGCTTGCCAAGTGATGCATGAAAATTATGATTTGAAATCGGCCTAGTAACATAAATTTGAAACCGGCTTACAATGTGATTTTGAAACCGGCTTGTGATATGGCCGTCCGGAATGAACACAGAAAATGTGAACCGACTTTATGATAAGACAAATAAGTTTGGACCTTAGCCTTTGGGAAACAAGGTTCTCCGGCATGCCATAGGACCTTATGGTGATAATCGAGGATAACGTAAGTGAGAGCCATCCTCTGGGCTTTGTACAAGGAGGTAGTGAAAGACGTCATCGAGGCTTTGTACAAAGAGGAAGTGAGAGCCGTCCTCGGGGCTTTGTACAATGAGGTATTGCCGTGATTGTGAGGAGATGTGCATAATTTATCCTCAATTAAAGCCCCCCTTCCGTTAAGCAATAAATAAAAGAAGCTATATTGTGACCGACCTTATTTTATGCTCGAATATTATCTGTTCCAGCTTTCTGATTAGCTTTTGTATAATCCGGCCAAACGTTACCATATGATATTTATGTTGCATGATTTCCTGCATTAACTGTTCTAAGTGTTCTGCATGATTCCGGCCAAATGATATCCTGTATATGTATCTGTAACTGTTGACAGCACGAACGTTTTATGGAAAATCTGCATGTACCTTGTTGAGCTCTGGCTCACTGTTTTCTATTTTTCCCGCCCTCAGATGAAAATTTAGAACTCGTGCCTGACGAGACAGAGTGACTAGAGCCTATCTGAAGGGTTTGTAAGGATTCAGAAGCACACCTTTTGGACGACTGCCACGAAGAAGCAATTAATGTAATGATCTGTTAGAATTGATAAACTTTTATGATTAGGCGTTCATGGCTATATGTATCCAAGAATGAGTTTTTATAGAATAAATATGAATGTTTCAGCAGGATATTAGATTGACTTCCGCTATATGTTTGATGACTAATATGTATAAGTCCTAGATGGCATCTGTGATCCTGTGATTTAGAAGGCACAATCGGCCCGGAACGAACCACCGAAACCTTGGTGTCAGTTCCAGGAGGTCGTTGGCGGAAAAAAAAAAAACGTTCCGTCACACATGGTTTTAGATTTTATGCATGTTTATGTCATGAAAGCACCATGTTGGCTGTGGGTATATTGAGGTATGATAGAGTCAAAAATATTATTTTTTATATGATTAAATAATGGTATCTACATTTCTCCTAAGGTTTAGAGGATTATATGCCACTAGATCTAAAAGAGTTTAGCAATACCTTGTACTATGTACCTTGGAGGTTATAATAGTATCAAAAGAAAGATTTATTCATGATTAATTGATGCTATGTTGTAGATTTATATGCCTCCTAATGAGTAGAAAAAAATATAATTATAGATCTAAAGTTTGGAAATATAATACCTTAGTGCATAGCACATAGTGGACGTTTAGGTTAGAACGGGAATTTTCCAAGTATATGATAATAAGTTTATGGACCCGTATGGCCTTAGTGGTCATGTGCCTAGGAGGACTTGTAAGGTTAGAGAAGTAATTTTCTATGTGATAAAGTGTTTATAACTTGATTTACTCAGGCATTTGATCAGCATGTGAGCTAAGTTTGAACACCAGGGCTTGCCTTTAAGTAGATTTGTAGATCTATGTGCATGATTGCTCTATTTTGCAAATATGCTTCGATCACATATTGCGGACGACCTTAATAGCACATTCTATGAATTTTATCATGATTGCTCTTCATTTCAGGGTGTATACTTGACGTTTGAGCACTGTGAGAAGTCTCGTTCAAACATCAGAGCTTGGTTCGAGGTAGATCTATGAGCGTGATTGCCTAATTTTATAAATTTACCTGGGTTGGTATATTGTAGATGGATTAATTGTCACATATAATGAATTTCATAGTGATCGGGCTTTATTTCATTAAGGATTTTGGTCGAAGTTTGAGCTCTGTGAGAGGCCACGTTCAAACACCAAGTTTGTTTTGAAACAATTTCGAAAGTTTTGTAGAATCTGAGTTGTAGTGATATAATTAGAAGTTGTTACATCTATGTAATGGCCTTAGCATAAGAAACTGTGATTTAGATAGTTTTGGTAGCATTTGGCAAATAATAGAGTCTGGCGTTAGAATGGTGTGCAAACTCATGTTCAAACTCAAAAGGACTAGAATATAGAGTTCGATCTAGATCTTAGCATGAGACCTAGGAGGTAGAATTCCAGTGTTAAAGAGTAGAGGACTATAATAGACCTAGTTAGGGTGCCACATGTCGGATACTTAGTGTATCTAAGAGAATTCTCTAGTCCTCTCTCGATGATGTTCTTTGCATTGTCTTTGATCTCATGCATATGCTTCTTGGCATCTATGGTTAGGGGAAAGAAACTGTATGAAAACATTAAGATTTTAATGAATATAAAACCTGCAGAATCTTAATAAGATCTATAGTCATGCGATTCTAATTTTCGCATCCTAGTGATAAGGTAAATGAGAGTATATAAAAATACCATACTTTGAAAAAAATATAGAACCTCTGAAACATTATTTCAGTATATAGTCATCCGATACCTACTCTACGTCCTGTGGATCAATGTCAGTCATTTTCATGGAGGGATACTTATAGTTTTCTAACTATTGTATAATGTGCTATCAAAGGATATCACAGCAAAAGAAGTTCAGTTTGACATAATTGGGATTCATTCATACGCCTTACATTGGCAAAGAAATGATGAGTTTGGCATAACTTGGATTCATTCCTACGCCATGAGTTGGCAAAGAAAGAATCCAAGAATCATTTTGACACCATCCATTGGGGATTCTCTAATGAGAATGAAATTAAGGTGTTTGCACATCCGCTGTGACAATATCTCAAGAGACCATTTGTTGGTCACATGTCAAATTTGTGTGTATCAATTACCTCATGAAACTTACACAACCAATGGGAGTACATATACGTAGCCTTTGGTTTACAATCATATAATAAAATTTGCTAAGATTGTTGGGAAATTTGTGTTGTTGAAATATTTATTGGGATAGATTTGATAAAACCTATCATAGTACTGAGATTCAAATTCTATAAAATCCTCCTTGTCTTCGTGACATTTGGGTTCAATGTAACCTATTTATTGATTATCCTTGTGGTCGTTATTGAGTTATGTTACGATTGGATTCATAGTTCTTGAGTAGTATTGTTGCATAAAGCACAGTTGTTGCCTTTATTGTGTTATAGTTAGTGCTATTGACTGATTTCAGCTTGTTATTATTATTATTATCATGTTGTTGACTATTATTATTTATTGACTATCAAACTCACCCCTTATATTTTCTTAGCTCCATATTAGTGAAAAATAGATCGAGCTAGCCGAAGATCATATTTTAGCTACAATGATTTAAGATTAACAATCCCAAAGTCTAGATGCTTTTATTTTTGAGCTAGACAATTATTTACATTTCTAGACTGTATTTCTAGAGACTTTATTTTTTGGGTTGTGTCCCTTAGTTTTTAGTGTATTATGGACATTGCTAGCTCAGAGTTTACGAGGAGGATTGACATATTTAATTGATGTCTTAAACTAATTATAGGATGATGAAATATTTGGAGATTCCTTGTAGGTGTTAGGCCAAGGTCACAGATTGGGTTTAAGTTGCCACAGTTTAAACCCTATCTAGACAGGTTTGTGATAGTTTTTTTTTTATGATATATTAGCATAATTCACGTAATGAAGAGGATCACAAAGGACATTTGAGAATGGTGTTGCATGTTCTGAGAGAGAAATAACTGAATGCCAAACTTAGAAAATGTGAGTTTTGGCTTGATAGAGCTATACTTTTAGGCATTGTAATCTCTGGTAATGGTATTCTTGTACATCCATAGAAGATAGAAACAGTGTTGAAATGGGATCCTCCAACTAATTCTACTTAAGTGAGAAGTTTTATTAGGTTAGCTACATATTACCATCGTTTTGTGCAGGATTTCTCAACTATTGCTACTCAATTAACTAAGTTACTCAAAAAGGATGTAATGTTTCAATGGACTAAAGAGCATGAACATAGTTTCTAAGAACTAAAGAATGACTTGATTTTGCTGCGATTCTTACTCTTACTCCATGTAATGCTGGATATATGATATATAGTGATGCATCTATACAAGGTTTGGAATGAGTTTTGATATAAAATAGGAGAGTGATAGCATATGCCACATGACAACTTAAGTAACATGAGCTGCATTGTCCTGCATATGATTTCAAGCTTGCAACTATTGTCTTTGCTATCTAAATTTACAGACATTATTTACATGATAAAACACGCCAAATATTCACTAAACACAAAAATCTAAAGTATCTCCTCATTTAGAAAGAGCTTAATTTCAGACAACAAAGATGGATAGAATCATTAAAAAATATAATTGTACCATAGATTATTATCTAGGAAAAGCTGATGTGATCACAAATACTCTTAGTAGTAAATATTCTAGTAATTTGGTGCATATTCAAGTCATGTCTTTTTCCTTGTTACTTGAGTTGAGATATTTGAGTATTAATCTTGCCATGGATAACTCAGAATTATTGTTAGCTACCTCAAAATTTTGACCCATATAGAATGAGTGTATAAGCAATGCAAAAAACCAAAACATTCAATTGCTGGAAATTTCTAGTGAAATCCAATAACAATCGTACTTATTTTTCAGTAAATGAGAATGAAACTTTGATAATAGGAAATCAACTGTGTTCCCAATATAGAGAGCATCAAAAGAGAGACTATGGAAGAAGCTTATTGTTCAGCTTATTTTATACATCCAGGTGGAATCAAAATATATAAGACTTTGAGGGAGAATGTTTTGTGGCAAAGTATGAAGGAGATCTTAGGTAGGTTTTTAATTGTTTAGTATATCAACAAATCAAAGCAAAATATCAGTATCTGGTAGGACTTTTAAAGCCATTAGCTGTCCCTGAATGGAAGTGAGCATATTACTATGGATTTTGTGACAAGCCTACCTCATACTGTTAGGAAACATGATGCTATATGGGAGATTATGGATAGACTCACTAAGTGCATTTCTTGCCTTTTAATATGATTGCTTCTATGGATAAGTTAGCACAGATATATATGGATGACATTATAAAGTTTCATGGTATTCCAGTGTTTATTGTATATCAAATATAGATCTCCAATTTACATCTAAATACTGGCCTAGTCTTCATATTGCCGTAAGTACAAAATTGAAATTATGTACTTCATTTCACCCTCAAACTGATGGGCAATCTGAACGGACAATACAACGTTTAGAAGATATGATTCGACCTATGTGATTGAATTCAATGATAATTGTTATGTTCACTTAGCCTTGATAGAATCGCTTGCAACAATAGTTTCCAAACTAGCATTGGCATAACTTCTTATAAAGCATTATATGATAAGAAATAGGCATTTGTATTATCCCCTAAAAAGCCTAGACTCCTATGTGCTGGGATGAAGTCACTGTAAATAAAATTAGAGTTATCAGATAAATTAAAGATAGCTCAAGATAAATCGAAAAGTTATGTTGATAAGAGACGACATAATTTTGAATTTGATGTTGGTGATCAAGTCTATTTGAAGGTTTCTTCATGGAAGGGCAATTTTTGTGCTTTGGGAAACGTGAAAAGCTAAGCCTGCATTACATTGGACCATATAAGATTACATAGCATATTGGACCAGTTGCTTATTTTCTGGCATTGCCTCTAGAGTTGTCTAAGATTCATGATGTATTCCATGTCTCTATGCTACTCAACTATTTGTAGGAAGGAATTCATGATTCTCACAAGCTTAAACCAACCACTGAACTTAAAGGAATATTTGACATACAAGAAAGAACCTAATCAGATTTTATATGCTAACAATAGAGTGCTATGCAATAAGATTTTTCCCTTAGTGAAAGTCTTGGTGCAACAAGAAAAGAGAAGAAGAAACTTGGGAATGACAAGATGAAAATACAAGCTCAATATTCCCACTTATGCCCTATGTCAGGTAAGAAAAGTTTGAGGAAAAAAATTCATTTTAATAGAGCAGAGTTGTGGGACCCGGTTTTATTAAAAAACAGAACAGAAAAACAAAGAAACAAGTAGAAAAAGAAAAGACGGAAGCAGATGGCCTTGGCAGGCCACCTATCAACTACTAGAAAAGAGGCAGCACATGCTGGGCCCTTCGCAGTAGATCTGCAAAAAATTAAAAAAAAATTAAAAAAATAAAAAGAAACGGGGCATGGATTTCTAGTATAAGAAAAAAACAGAAGGAAAGCAAGGAGAACCACCGGGAGGAAGAAGAAAAGGAAGTGGGAAAAAAGTGAAAACAAGAAGAAACTTGATATTATAAGATAATTTTTTAGTTTTCACAAGAAGTAGATATATATACAAATCAGAATTCTTGAAGGAAAATTTGATTTGAAGTGTTTAACCTTAATTTAATACTTTTTTGAGATATATGAGAAAGTGTATTATGATTCATAATTGAGGTAAATAATTTGTTTGAATTGTTTTAGAGGTTTGAAAATTTATTTTATGTAAATAAGAGAAATTGGAGTTGGTATTATGGAATTAAGATATTATTAAGTTATTTAGTAGTATAATTTAAGTAAATATATTAAGTATGCTAAATTGAAGATGATTAGATTAAAAGGTTATGCAAGTTGAATTGCAGAAAGGAGATAATAAAATATAGATATGATTCCTAAGTATTAACTTTCAAAACGAATGGAATATTATGTATCTTAGCATTTATTCATAAGTTATATCCTAATTTAAAGTAATAACTAAGTATATATCATGATCTATTTGAATATAGGTGAGAATTTAGTGCTAAATTCTACCTCGTGAATTCCAAGTAAGCTAAGTATTGCATTGTGTTGTTCAGGTAAGTGGATGATGATTTACATGAATATTTTTCAATTAATTGATCATATTTGTAAATAAGTTTTAAAACTTGAAAAATAAATAATATGCTATTATATTTGTGAAGATCTCTATGTAATTTCTAATCATTAGTACTTTAGAGCATAATTTTATCCTGAGCAAGTATGTTTTATGTTTATGGACATGAGTTTTGCATGTATCATTCGTACATTCTTGATACGAGTTCTTTGGGACCACTTTAGGTATACATGATGCTTTTAGGGTGTATATTAGATTTCATTGCTCTTTGGGAGCTGTTTTGCGCACGCATGTAACTACAATACATGACATGACATGATATGATTACATCATTCTAAGTGTTTTATGTTATGATGTTTTCATATTTAGTTCAAAATTTATGCTGAAAGATATTCTAGATAATAATTTTACAAATTATGAATAGATTCATTACCATTCATGATTATTTTAACTTTTATTATATGTTGATTGCTTATAATAAAATTAATAAGCTTATTATCGATTCATTGAAATTGTCTCATAATATTTTATTCATTTTTTAGATCACATAGATTTTGAGGTTAGAGATACTTCTTAGTGATTATACGTGCCAAGGTGTGGCATTTTTGGAGGACTTTGATATTTTCATTAGTCATTTTGGAAGACTTTGATGTTGGCTTTGTCATGAGTACCTATTCAACTTTTGATGAGCTTTAACTCTTATGTATATATATCAAATAGGGTGGTAGAGCCTTCTGATATTTATGTTAGCTTTGATTATATTTATATGATATATTTCAAACTAAAATATGAGACTTGCTAGCTAGGGTGGATCAATGCTCATTTTGGTCATAGTGCCAATCGTGGCCTATACAGATATAGGTCATGGCACCGCTAACCAAAACAAAGGCATGAAGGTATGATACTAACACCCTGGTTTACTCACCAATGCTAAATTAGTAAAGCAATAGGCAAACTAAGATGCTTAAAATTAAAAGATAAGACATTTTGGCTTTTGGAGGGCAATAAAGATTTTCTGGAGAGAAGATTTTCCTACTTGGCAGTTAATGTCCTTTATTAAGAAACTGTTAGCCTTCTAGATGAATTGCCATGTTTATGAATGTGGGTTTAGCAGTAATTCTTTAAACAATACCTTTAGGTCATAGCTAACATGGTCTACGATTGGTAGGGTTCTTGTTAGTTGTAGGTAAACTATGACCACGTGGCCACATTGTCAGATTTGTACATGCTTTGTTTGCAGAAGTCTCACCTAGGTGGGACAGCCTTCTAATGCATTTCTTCATGAGGAACTTAGCTCCCAAGGTGCCCTTCTACACGTCAGTCTCCATTAGATGGTCCTTGACTAGATGTTTTGATAGGACGGTCTTTGTAGGAATCTTTCGGTTGAACAGTTTCCACGTGGGATGGCTCTCTACAGGTCAATCTCTAAGAAATCTGACAGCTTGGCAGCTCAATAAGGTGGGCACTCAGTAACTCGGACCCTCTGGCTTTTTGGATTCTCTAAATACGTTGGGTTTGGATTCTTATTGATTATTTGCTAAACCCATCAAAAATTAATGTATTAATTATTGCATTCAAAAAACAATATTCTTATTGACCAAAAAAAAAAAAACAATATTCTTTGGGACCTTATTTGATTAATCTAGATTAGGAAATAACAAATTACAGAAAATGAGAAGGGAAAATAGGATCTCACAGTGCATTGGTCTTGAGTTTCCATGTCCTTTCATTGATTTAATCAGCCAGCACTTTCATATTCAAGCCCATATGATATTCAGCAGTCTTCTATGACCAGAAAATCTAAATGCTTTCAAGATGCCGCATCAATAGGTTGCCTAATTTTCCCCATGAAGCCACCAAACTAAGAATCAAAAGTATATGTAATCCACTCAACAGGACAAGAGCCCATACAAATTTTAAGCCCCAGCATACTCTACAATATCATGAGATAACAACTTAACTGTTTGATAAATCTGGTCTGATTCTATATGAGTTTCATCCCTGCTCGTAAACAACTTAATAATCCCCTTAGTCTCAACCCAACTACAACCCAAATCCTTAGTTGCTTCCTGCCGACTCAGCCTTTTCCCTATTGAATACAGCTCCCCCCATCTCCCAGCTGATGCATAAATGTTAGTGAGCATCAGACAAGCACTTGAATTAGTTGGCTCGAGTTTCAAAATAAAGTCAGCTGCATAAGCACCCAAATCCATGTCACCCCAAATTCTACATCCATTCAACAGTGCTCTCCAAAAAACAGGAGTTGCCTCAAAAGGCATTGTAACTATAATCCGATATGCTTCTTCAAGCTTCCCAGCACGTGCCAGGAGGTCAACCATGCATGCATAATGCTCGGGTCCGGGAAGAATCCCATAATCATTCGCCATAATATGAAAATATTGCTTTCCCTCATTCACAAATCCACAGTGGCTACAACCTTGTAGAACTCCCAAGAAACTTATTCGGTCCGGAGAAATTTGAGCGTTTTGCATCTTATGGAAAATCAATATTGCCATTAAACCATAGCCATGCTGCCCAAAACCATTAATCATGGAATTCCAAGTAACAATATTGCGATGAGGTAAGTCTGCAAAGACACGCTTTGCATCATCATAGCTACCACATTTTATGAACATAGCGACGGATGAATTCCCAATATGAATGTTATCCTCAAGTCCTCGTTTAATAAGCTGCGAGTAGAGCTGTTTGCTTGATGATAATACTGATAAACCTGCAGCAGCGGCTAAAGCACTAGTGAATGCATGGGCATTTGGTTCAACTCCAGCTAGCAGCATTTCCTTGAACAAACACAATGTCTCCATGGGAAAACCATTTCGTTCAAAACCAGACATGATTGATGCCCACGATATTGAATTACGCTCCGGCATTTGCCTAAACAGGCGACAAGCATCACAAACAAATGAAGCCCGACAAAGTCCAGTGATTATTGCCGTCCAGCTGATAACATCTTTACCCGGCATAACAATGAAAAGCTTCAGTGCAATGTGAATCAATCTTTCTTGCATATAACCAACGATCATCGCATTCCAAGAACCAGAGTCTCTCTCGGGCATTTTATCGAACAGCTCTCTCGCATTGTCCATCCTACGGTTTTCAATGTACCCTTTGATCATCACATTCCAAGCAACGATATCCTTGAAAGTCATTCCTTCAAAAATCGCTCTAGCACAATCAACTTCTCCTCTTAATGAAAGATTCAATATTCTTTTTGTCACCAGAACCACATCTTCCTTGTCCCTGCCTTTGTGTGCAAGAGTGATTTTGCTGTGCCCACTATAGGCATCCACAATAGACGCCATATTTGTCTTGTGGACATATCTAAGGGTGGTATGCCCTGCTTTGCTTTTGCATCTCCCAGCGTTTAGTCGAACCATCTGAGTAAAAGAGGAAAACCCTTTTCTAATGATCATTAAGTATTACAAAATGAACTTCCAGCAAGATACTGCATATTTATAATGACAGCGAGAAACTAAATTTCCTTCTACTTTTCACGAGGGAAACCGAATCACCAAAACATATCCGGTGTATTAAGGGGTTCGCGGCTCCTCGGGACGCAAATAAGTCTACAGGTGTGAGTATTTTAATTGGCGGAAAAACAGGTGTGCCATATTCGGGAAATGGGCATCCCTCAGATTTCGTAGGAGTCTTCGCCCATCGTGTCCCCTTAGATGCCCCCTATGTCAATACAGAATTAACGTTTTTTAGCTTGTGCATGTACACTTCACAATCATGGTATAGATTTATGGCTTGTGCTATTCGTGGCTCAATCCTTTCGAAAGCAATTCCAATACTATTGGATTGGACGCTGGTCTTTTAGGACACAAGCTAAAGATTTCATCAATTGCCTATTAACTGTTTCCGATGCAAGTTTTTTGTAATAAATTTGACTTAATTAACTATCAATATGGTATATTTTATAATCAATATGACAATAATAGATACAAGATAGGAGGGAGAGACGTTATCAAAGCTAACAAAAATATATATATACCTCAACTAATGTATACTTTCTCGTGACCAAACTAATTTCTTAATTCTAACTCTTCCTTCTCTTTATCAACAATAATGAAAACATATTTTTTTCATAAATATTTTATTTGCCAATATTTTAAATTTCTTAACTATTTCATAGATCAATCAACCACTCATTTTATCTTTTATAAGTCTCTTGGTTAACAATGTCATTTCCAATTTTACCCACTCAAAGTTTATATTTCTTCAATAATGTCATGCCTATGCTTGATGCCCATTTCATGAGCATTAGTCTTCACAAGGGAAGACTATTTTTAGGACTTGCCAGGGAGGATGACTC
>JAOVVI020014040.1:0-11640 GCA_028571085.2 Nepenthes alata | reverse complement strand
AGGGCTTTCCATGCCTTGACATCCTATTCACTACCTAGGAGACTTATATGCAGAGTAGTTTGCCTGTTTGTCTACTAAGTTGTCGTCTCACCGTGTGAGTGATCATTTTGATTTTGAGTGAAACCCTCCCTTTGGTCATTCGTGACAAAAAGGAGTACATAGCGAGGGGAAGGTTATCTCTACAGGGGAGGTTGATTATTTCTTAGGGGAAGGTCCTTGTTGTATCACGTATTAGCTTTTTGTTTGTATGCATGATGTAACTGCTACTTTTCTTCTGCCATAACTATTTTTTGCCCGTGTGTTCACTGTTGCCTTATTGATGTTGTTTCTTCTTTCCTTATATGTACTTATGTTGCTTTGCTTTTGTATATTTCTGTGCTAACAATGCTTGATCAGGAATAACAGACTTTCGTATCTTCGTCCGTTTGAGTTTTCTGTGTTGGCTGTTTGTTAGGAGTAGATTTTTATGTACACAGGTTCTATTTCAGTAATGTCTGAACCCATGATTCATGTGTTTTTAGTTTTATAATTTTTGTCGGATTTTGTCACGGAATTGTCAAACGGGGAGATTGTTAGGCATATTATGTGTTGGCATATTCCGTGACTGAGTTTGATTGGTCATTAGTGTGTTTTTCAGTGTCATAAAGGTCTGCATAAAATTCACGCATGATGTTCGCTAATAGCAATTCCCAGTATTTACACCTGTCTTACGCCTGATCCACGCATGAGCGCCCTTTCCAAAATGTCTGCGCGCGAGGTGTGTCTGAACCACGCATGAGCACCCTTTCTAGTATATCTGCGCTAGAGGTTTGCCCGAGGCACGCACGAGTGCACTTTTTAGATTGCACGTGCCTGATGAGCTCCTGAACGACGCTCGAGTGTTGGGACGTGGACCCAATGTGGTCCTGATGCGTGTTTGTTGAGCGCCCGATCGGCGCTCGAGCACTTTGGCGTGGACCTAATGGGGGCCTTATGTGCTTGTGCAGCGCTTGAGCGCTGGGGCGCTCATTTCTTAATTGTTGCATTTTTTACCTAATTTTGAACCCTCTCTATATATATATCTACCTTTTTCAACTTATGAAAATACTTTTTTGTAATTATATTACTCACGGTGGCTCTTCTAAAAATTCTCTCTTTAACGCTTATAAAAGGCTTCCTTTTGAGAAAACTCTTCCTCGATCGTTAAGTATCATTCCTAAAGTTTTCTCAATACATATATTTTGTCATGCACACTTTTTTCTGTCCGTTGACCCTCGTAAGAGACGTGAGTAGTGTGGAAATTAGGATTCAGTGGTTTACGAAAATTTTTCGGCTCATACAAGAAGACTGGATGGTGTTCGGTTCTATTACTGAAGGTAAATCCAAGGAGTTCTTTGGGAGGGGTCATAAGTCAGCTAAATTAGTGTGACTATACCGCCCGTTCCGTAAGTTGACTTTCTTAATATATTAATTTTACTGGTCGTAATAATTGTGGTTATCAATGTTTTCCTTCGGCATAAAAAATTCTATCTTAGATATCGTTGTTTATTATACTTACTGTTTATATCCTTTTGGTAGTTAAGTATATCTAGATCTGAATATATTTTACGTGTATTATATATTCGTGTGTATTTTTATTCCGTGAGTTGAAAAAGGGTCGAAACAAGATGAGATTAGGGACTTCCGAGTCTTTTTTAGTTGGTATCAGAAACTCAGCCCGATCATTGACTTTGTTCTAGATTTATACTAGCCACTCTCTGATACCAATTGATTATTTAATATCTCCATTTATTTACATCGGATGAAAACAAGGGATTGGTTTGTTTGACACCTCAGTTAGATAGTTAAAACTATTATAGAACTTGGATCTTGGAAAACCATAGCTCATGCTTGAAACAACTTAAAGAATCTCAAGATTATGAATGAGCTTTTAAGGGCTTGAAGTTAAACCTACAATTTGGAGCCGCGTGAGTAAAATATTTTCTGAGAAGTTATCAGTGTAGTGAATTAATGTTATTTGCTGGAGCACCTTAATGTACTAGTATTTTTACCAAATGAAAAATTTGACCTCAAGAACATTTGGGTAAAAAGTTCCAATATGGATAGGTAGGCTAGAAGAAAGATGATAGACCTGATAGATTTATAACGTCAACGAGCAGAGGCAAGTATGGTATTGTTAAGGCTCTTCTTGTTAATTTGATGAGCTTAAGATAAGGTTCAAACTTGGCTTATTATACTAGCGACCGAGTTGTATTTTATTATGAATATCTTGTTGGCATATTCCGTGGATCAGAAAATAGGTAGTTTGAAGGACGCTAAGATGTTAATGAATACTAGTGCATTGTGTTTTTCTGAAGACCAGCATGCAGTGTTCCCATGTGTGATGCACGCCTCTCCAATGCATGAGCATATTCTGTTTAGAATGCCAGCTTCAGATGCACAACTCTCTAGTGCATGAGCACATTCTGTTCAGAATGCTAATGTTTGATGCACACCTATCTGGTGCATGAGCTCGTTCTATTGGGGACACCCACGCCTAATGCATGCATGTGTAGCACATTAGCGTAGTTTGTCTTGAACGCCCGCGCCTAAGAGGCGCTTGCGTTGCGCATGAGTGCAATTGTTTCTTGCATTGTCTGATGTGCGCCTATGTGGTATTCGTGTGTTTCATTGTGTTTGCCTTTGCACCCAATGTGCACATGAGCACCGGGCGTTGATGTTTTTGATTCACGAGATTCTTGATCTAATTTCAACCTTCTCTATAAACACCTCCCTTTGTTTACAAAAGATAGACAAAAAAGTGGCAGTGAATCCTTGTGCTCTCATTATCTAAAGTAAAAAAAGATTCATTGTTAGAGAAAACCAAAATTATTCTATTGGGACAAAATCGTCAAGGTTTTCTTACTCAACATTTTCCTCTATTACTTATATACTCGTTCTAACCAACAAACCTACTGTGTGTCATTAGTAGCGTGAAAGCTGAACTTCAGTAGTGCGTGGAGATGTGCTAGCAAATAAAATAAGTCCGATAAGAAGATCAGAAGTTGTCCGATTCTACTGTTGTGAGTAAATTTGACGAGTTTTTTGGTAGGGGTCATGCGTTGGGAGTACATCTGTACCATTCGAATTATAATTTGACTTTTATATTGCATTATTTTTATTGGTTCGAAAAGCCTAGAGAATTTTTATTCGAAAATTGATTGATTTTTTAGGTTTCCCTTCATTATTAAAATTCATGCTCATATTTCAATGTTGTCTTAGATTTTATTTTGATTCTTACGGTTTTTACTAAAATTATGTCTTTATGTATTTTTAAAAATAAATATACTTTATGTATATTGTATATTCGTATATCTTTTACTTTCGCTATTTACAGACGTCTAAACGAATTGTGATTAGGGGTCCCTTAGTCTTTCATATTCGAACAAGTTTGAACTAGCTGCTAACCAAGCTACGTTATGCTAAGTGCAAGTAGCTTAGTTCGTTATACTGGAATATCCTAAATTTGATGTGCTTAAGTTTGTGCTATTAACCAAACACGCTCAAAGAAAAAGTGAGATCTTGACTCTTTTAGCTTCTCGAACATGTTTGAAATATGCTCTAATGAAGAAATCTAAAGAATTCGGTTTCTATCTCACTATATAATGGGGAGATTAGCAATAGTAAAAAGAAAATAATCATGCAACAGAATACTAGATTTATGCAGAAAAATCTCGAAGTTAAAAAATTGTGAACAAAAAAGAAGTTTTACTATTCTTCGAAAAATGAATGCAAGAGGAGGCTACAAGTGGTTAGAAAAGTCGTCGTTCAAAAGCTAAAATCAAAACAGAGTATTTATCCCAATCGAGCTGCTTGAGAGGCCATCATGTGGTTCACTTGCAAGCCCTTAGAATTCTTCAAAAACTTGCAACTTGCGTGCCTATCTCACAAAATTTCCTTTTTAAGGAAGCACAACAATTGATTTGGGTGATTTATATTGGTATCAGATTTATACTCATGTTCTGGTTTTCCATTTTCTTACCCATTTCTTGGGTAAAGTATCCTAACTACACTAGAAAAATAGATTGGTTATCCAAAAAGATAAAGAAAGCTTTTTGGTAGTTTCGCTTCTTTCTCGAAAAATGAAGAAAGGTTTGTTGAAAATAGGTCGGTCTAACCAAGAAAGGTGTGATAGTCTTTGGGCATTGCTTGGGCTGAGTTAAAGGATCCTACACCAAGTTTCAGCCTGTCTCGTAAAGATATCTATCATGCTGGCCTTCTCTGTTGTCGCTAGCTTTCATCAAAGAAAATGGCTTTAGTCAAGTGAAACATCGTATGAACTTTACGCAAAAATCTCTTGTAGCTAGATTTCAGTAAAACTTTGCACAGCAAACTTTTCAAGTGGGGTGTTTGAACATGTCGGTCACATGAGTCATATTGACATAACCGTGCAAGTATTCATTGTCTTTGTGAGGACATAAACCTTTTTTTGGCCTTGACATAAACAAAAGCATCTGATTTGAATTGGTATTGGCTTTGTTAGGCCATAAAACCTTTATTGGGTCTTGACCTAAATAAAAGCATATGGTTTGAATTGGTTCGTTGACTTGGTATTGCCATACGTTTTTGACCAAATGGACTTGAGTTTATTTGTCAAATCCATTGGGACTTTTTGGGAATAAAACATGCACACAATTGGCGTAGCGGAAACAAACCCCCGAATCCTCCGTCAAATGTTGGCCATCAAATGCCATGAGAGAATAAAGAACAAAATTATATAACCAAATACACACAAGTTATATGACAATATTTAATATGAAAAATTCTTTTCAATCAAGGAAAAATCATGACAAAAATTCCGAAGAATCTACTATTAAAGTGTCTGGTTATAAATTTCGAAGAATCTACTATTAAAGTGTCTGGTTATAAATTTCGAAGAATCTACTATTAAAGTGTCTGGTTATAAATATAACCCACTTGAGATTCTTTTACTACAACCTAAGTAAAATGATAGTTAAATACAACCTCTAACATACTTTACAACCAATAAGAGAAAAATATACTAAGAAAACGAGTAACCAAATAGAAATACATCCTAAAAATAAGACTAGAGTAATGTGCTTGACTTTGATAAAGAATAAAACTCAAATTGGGCTCCAATTAGATGCTAAAAATCTTCATTATCTCTTTTTTCTCCATTCTTTCTTTTTGTGCGGTGCTTTTGGATTGAAAATAATTTCAAATCTATACCCTAAAATTATACAAGGTCTTTTACGGCAGCATCGGTGCACGCCTGCTTGTTAGGCACACATCAGGGGTGTAGAGGCTGTACATGCCGCACGAATGTGCCCCTTGGGGGTGCGCTTGTAGCACCCATTTTGTTATCCGTGCACAAATGTCTCTTGGTTGTGTATGAGTAGTGCTCATTCTGTTCGCTGGAATAACTTTCGTTCGAACGAACTTTGTGCGAACCTCTAGTGAAATAGCGTCATTCAAGCGACTTTGGCATGAAAATTGCACAACCCTCTAGATGACCTAAGACCCAACAAAATCCTCCGTTTGTTATAATTTCTAGTGTGGAATGTGGCTATGCGCATGATCCAAACTCTAAGATTATAGAACATTGCTTGGCCACTATCCAAAAGCATAGACTTTTGGATTGAGTTGGTTTCATAACAATCTTTTTTCACGCTACAGAGGTAAAAGATCATGGGTCCTGATGATTTTGAGATTATCAACATAATTTAAAACTAGTGTTGTTGACATTGTTACACCAATATTAAGTGCATCAATGTATTGAAACAGAGACAATCCATTGTTTTGAATTTAGTTCTTTGTGCTTGTTTGTCTCTACTGTTTGCTATTTCAGATTCGAAGGCCTATTTAATTGCCCATTGCCTTCATTGTCCTTTTAGGTAGTAAAATTCAAGTATGCTTCAATGTGTTGCTAAGCTTGATAAATCTACACAAGTATGAGTGCTGCATCTCTTGATTGTATTTGAATCTCTTGTCCATTTCACTTGGGTCTTTCTCAGGAGTGCTATTATGATCTTCCTAATGGAAAGGCTCCTATATTCATCCAACAATTAGGATTAAAAGTTAAGTTGATAAATTGTATAGATTGAATAGTTATTAAAATCATTTAATGCATTCTCCATTATTTATTTATCTAATTTTTAATTCTGGCTATTTGGTGCATATGGGAGCCTCCCCACTAGGAGGATTTTAACAACTCCCCTTCCTTAGCTACAATGTGTTGCTAAGCTTTGATAGAGCTACATGATCATGAGTGCTTCATCTCTTGGATGGATTCGAAATCTCATGCCTATATCTCATGTCATTCTTAGCTACAATGTGTTGCTAAGCTTCATACATCTACACTAGTATGACCGCTTCATCTCTTGAGTGGATTTGAAATCTCCTGTCCATTTCACTTGTATCTTTTTTACCCTTTTCTTAGCTTCTTGAGTTTTGCTAAATGTACAGGAGTTTTCATTTATATATATTTACATAGCAGAAACAAAGGTAGGCCCCACATTCAATTACCCCGCGTACAAGTTGGCCCCATCTCTAATTCTTCTTTGTACATCTCTTTTCTCATATATTATCAACTGTTTTCTCTTTTGTTTTTTCTCCTGTGTTCCCTCCCGTCATTTCTAAGTTTGTCTTTAAAAAAAAGGGTGCAAAATTACAGATTAAACTATTTATTTTCATGGGCATAGCTACCAGTTTTGGATGCTAAAGTTTGCTATCCATGCGCACTCCACCAATCCTAACAATCATTTTTGTGCGTTTGATGGTTGGTATAATGCCATTTTTTTTGGTGTAATAATCAGCATAAAGTGGAATCTGCTCTGAAACATTCCATTGCCACAAGTCCGCAAAGTCTCTCTGCCGTAGTTTCTAGTTTTACACCCGAAGTTCATGATTCAAACTTCAATGGACATATCAACATGGATGTTAAATTTGAGACAATAATATTAGCTGCCATCATGTATGTAATTATCGGTGTCGGCATTAATTGCAACTATATTGGTATTGAATATATCGAAAGTATTAAGTTTTTTATGAATTGTAACCTGATATGAAAATATCGGCTGATATATTGTGATATATAACTGATACGTTGACATATTACGATTTTAATGCGATACTAGAAAATATCATTATCTGGCATTTGATACAATTATATGAATGATGTTTCATTCTGTGGCTGCAATCCTTTTACCAATTTTCTTCTAAGAAAATTTCATCCATGTGTGTATATATATGGAGAACATTTTCGATGTGAAACATAGAGAGAAAGATCTTTGAATAAGAAAAAGAGTGGTTCTATCGGGTCCCAATTGAATTGGCTTATTTGGGAAAAGTCATATTGTTTGGATGATTCTGATTTATTCCAATCATTGCTTTCTAGTACAATTTTATGATTGTACTCTTGCATGTTACTGGCAATGATATAAATATCGGCTGTTATATATTGGAATCGAGTCCCGATACTGATATTTTTGATCCTACAATAATATCTCAATACATTGCTGTATTAGTAATATATCGGCCAATATACATAATATTTGGATTATGTATCGGCCAATAAAGCTCCGACAGTTTACGATTTTTAGGAATTTTCTCTTCTAATATAACAAGATCTTATTCTCCCTTAATCAAGAGATAATAAAGAGCTGCATGAATGTTGGTGTAGGTGGACTCAGAAAGAGACTTCGTAAAACATGAAATACGTTTGAGTTAGATGATAGCAGTTCACATAAAAATGTTAATGATAATTCTTTTGACTTGATTATTTGCTCATTAAACTAGCAGCTCCGTCCACTAGGTATATTCATTCTACTACTGCTTTATTTGCGTTGCTTTTTAGGGCTTTTTGTTGCACCCAACATTAAGTTCTGTCAAAATCATAGCCTTGGTACCTTATTGATTGCAATTTGGCAGTTTCTGGATGAGAACAAGTCACTCATTCTGAAGATTGTGGAGAGCAAGAATTCGGGGAAACTAAGCGAATGTGCTGAGTAAGTATAACTTGTTGCATTTTGAACTGCTCTTACTATGATGTATCAATAAACATCATTCTTGAAGCTTGGAGATGAAATGATGGAAGTTTGGTTATCTGGGGATGCTTACTAAAAGTAATAATGTCCAGGTCAGATTAGTTAGATTTTTGAAATAAGATAATGAAAAAAATACTAAATTATGCAATTGGTATTGGAGGTATGGACAAGCAGTTTTGGTTTGATGAAGAAACAACCAATTCTTGAGAGTGTGTCTGAATGAATGTATCAGTGTGGTTGCTCCATTGTGACCTCATTGGTTCTTAGTACCGAAACAACCACTTTGTCTAATCATTGGATAAAATATAGAAAATTTATTTGTTTTATTATTGTTTTTATGGTAATTATTTGTTATTAAATATAATATTTAGTAACAAATTTTAAATTTTTTTAGTGACAAAATAAAAATTTGTCACTAAAGGTTTTGTGACAAATGTTTAGTGACAAATTAATATTTTATCACTAAAAGTTTTAGTGACAAATTTATAATTTTTAGTGACAAATTATTTTATCACTAAAGATTAATATTGTTATAGTGTCTTAGTTAGAAGATTTTGATAGCCAATTTTCCTAGACAAATAATACAGCAGTATAACGCAAAGTAGTCCATTGCAAGCAGAAGGCTGGAGGAGCAATAGAATCTCACCCTTTATACAGGGCTCGTGTATCTTCTGTAAGCATGACCTGGAAAAAATGTAATAATGAATTAACGAAAGAATGAAAAAGATCCATGAGCATTGCATGCATGCATTTGCATATTATGTTAGTGATTTGTGGGGTTATGCTTGCACATATTATTAGCCCAGCTATAAAACAAACGGCACTAGAGTTGACCAGAAATAAAGATGCACAGGCGCTGTATATTTGCACAAGGGTTTTTAGCCCAACTTTAAGTCAAGTAGCACCAGAGCTGGCTTGATGCAAAATTAAAGATGGGATATAGGACTTAATTTATATCACTACTTGATCTATCAAATAATCAGTGTGCTGAAGAAATAAGGGACCTTTGCAATTTATAAGGAGAGCTGGAAATTTAGGTCCAGAAGTTTTTCCTCCTTTGCAGTTTATAGTGATTGTTTCTATGTTTATAGTTGAAGCCATCCAATGACAACTTCATTGAACAAAAGCCGTGCATTTTCGCAAAGTATATATTGCCATCAGAGCCATTCTCTGAAATCCCTCAAGAAAACTTACAAGAAGGAAACCAAGAGCAAAGGTAAACACTAACCACATTCTCATAAGCAATTTGGGAAGTTTGCAGGGAGATCGTCGGTTTACTTCTCTTCTTGGAGTCCACTCGTTCCTCGGACGCTCCCCTCTCAGGTTCCTTTTTCTCTTCACGTGAACCATCGGTAATTTGTCTAACGGGGTTGTTTAGTTCCCATTCATCCCAGTTGCTTTCAGCCAATTCTTTGCTCTTGTACTCCAGTGATCTTGAGTGTGCATTTGATTATGATGTTATGATTTTGACAGAACACCTTCCAAATCTATCATTTCTTTTAATCATAAACAATTGACTAAATAACTGAAAGAAAATTTATTGAACGTAAGATATTTTAACTGACTTCAAAATAATAAATAAATAACATTTACCGGATCCAAAAATATGCCAAAATATCGACGGCTCTGACACTAACCCAAAAATATAACGTCGAACATTTAGTAATGAGAGATGCCTACAAAAATATCAACCTAACATATACATATATGTATCCAACAATATCGCAGAAGCAAAAATACTTTCTTGCATCATAATGACAATCCCACACATAAAAATCTATTTACTTTACATCCGTTATCCGAAACTAAAATTAAAGTAAACTACAACATCTAAAAATAATAAATAAACCCTGAAAAATGCTAAACAATATTAATTATCCATAACAAATTTCCTCCATAACCTGCATAACGTAAAACATCCTATTTTACTTCCACAAAGTAATCCAGCACAAAAGATAACAAATCTATCTATGATCAAATACTAAACTGGCAGTTTTAGACAACACAAAAATATCATACGAGCCAACAACATCATCCGAAAATCCATAATACAATTAAAACCATGTTCAAAACCAAACTAACTGATCTATAATAAACAATACAGCCTAAACCTGCCCAAAAATATAAATATAGAAACAATAGAACCAACAAGCTTAAACTCTTCAAAATCTCCAATCTCACTCGTCAGGCAAGAACTCCTGCACCTTCTACTCATCTGAAGGTTAATAAAAATAGCAAGTAAGTCGAATGTTCAACAAAACACAATATACAAAGGAATATACATACTTTATACTTGAAATATAACGGTACATATTAGAATGAATATGGGTATATGGATAGTCATAAAATATGACCAGAAAATACTTTTAGAATATATTCAAAACTCTTTCTCTTATTCTTTCATTATCTTACTCATCAAATCATACTGAAAAGTTACTTTTCTTAGGGGTCAGGGCTAATAGGCCTTGTTAGCTAAATGAGTATTTGATCGAAATCTGGATAGTATTTGCAACTACATAATCAAAAACCTTCTCCTATTCAAGACTCAGAGGCGAGCCGTTTATATATAACCCTATAGACGGGGCCTTAACCGTAAAGCGATTCTTAGTAGATAACGATCTTTCACTGTAATATACTAAAGTATGCCAAAATATACTATATGTCGAATACTCCTCGGTCCAGTTTCTTAACGTTTTAAGAAATTCTGTACTTGATTTCATATATTATTGGTTCTCACTCTTTTGAAGAACAGCTCATAATTTCTTAATATAATTGTAGAATTTCTCCCATAATTCCTTTCAATGTATATGTACTTATTTCTTATTATATGATGTTCGCATAATTTTAAATATATGCATAAATTGACATGAAATTTAGGAAACATTTACTTCATTGTTCAGGACAAAAATATAATCATTTTCGGACCATAACATTAAATTCCATGCACTTTCCATTTCACGTATATAATGTACACTTAATCCTTCAATTTTCATAAACTAATTTCAATTTTAGGGTACGGGGTTCCAAATAACATCAAAAATTTCCAAAAAATATAAAACATAAGCAGTCTTCATAATATCGGTTCATATACTTAACATACGGGACATTTTGGGAAAAAAATTCGTACATTTAAAGCATTTAACCTAACCACTCAGACATGTGAAACGTCATAAACGAAATACAACTGGTAAAACATCATATACTCAAAATCATAGCATGTGTGGGGTTAAGGTTTCCGATTAAACACAATATTTCGCCTAAACCTCAAAAATGGATGTGAAATCGACAAGTATATACATTTTTCATACATATATTTCAAAATTGAAGGGTAAATTGACATATATGCACATTGAATACATGAATACTTCACAATTTAAACTTGGATGGGTATTTAAACAAGGATACCCGGAAGGAATGGTAAGAGACGAGCAAAAAGAGAAAGAAAAGATAGGAATGCCCTTACCTCGACCCGATGTATAAGTTTCTCAATGGGCTCCGCCCTGGAAACGATTCGAGAGCTTTGATCTCCTCTTCTCTCTCATTACTAGTGCGCTCCCTCTCACTCCTCTCTTTCCTCTTTCTCTCCTATAAAAATGCTGCAAACGAAACTAAGCGC
>JAOVVI020014039.1:0-10698 GCA_028571085.2 Nepenthes alata | reverse complement strand
GTGAAGGAATTCAGCGGTCGTGAGATATGGATGAAGCTGCTGAAGCGTTTCTATATTTTTCACAAACGTCATCAGTAATGAGTAATTTCGATGTCGAATTTATTTCTATTAAAATATTATTTGATTCTTATATAATTTTTATTATTGAGAAAGTATATCAAAAAGGAAAAAAATTTTCTACTTATAAATATGGTATCAATTTATTATATCATTAACACTAGACAATACACATATGGAATAACCTTTCTTGTTACTTTGGTACCCTTGATGTAGAAATAATGTCATAGAATGTAACAGGTTCGTGATTTCAAAATAGGAGACAGATGATGGCCCCATGGTCTTCAAACGGGAGAGTAGGGACGCTGCGATGTGGGTTCATATGATACGTATATGATTTCGTATGAATATCATTTAATTCCTTTTTATTATTAGAAAAACAAAAAAAATATGTATTTTTTAAAAAATAAAAGATTTAATAAAGAACGTTGAACGGAGATCCAATAACTACTGTGCAGTTTCATATACATACTGTATTGATCCCACGTCACAGCGTCGTTCAATATTTCAGACCGTTGCTCATAATTCTTGGTGGGAACTCGAATGAAAGCGGAGGGATCATTGGTAGGTGGATGATGGCGTCCACTCTGGAAGATTCCGAAAAATTTGCGCGTTAGCTTAATTGCGGCAACGACCTTACTGCTCAGACGGAGGGAGGGAGAAAAGGACTGAGAGTCCCTATTACGCCTGCCTTCTTTTCAGACTTTGGACTGAGAATTTTACGGTTTATTTTCGTTGGGAGAGAAACAAGGAAATAGTAGTAGAGATTTTGCAGAAAAAAGAAAGGTTGTATAAATTCCATTTGTAGAATGAGGCAACTTGAACGGCCCCCCCTTGACTCAGCTCATGGCGGGGGCGACCAGCCGTCTCAAGGGCTTCAAATATGCTCCACCATACGGAAAAAAAAAATTAAAAACGCAGATAAAAGGAGAAAGTCTACAGTATGAGCAATAATTCGAAAAAGTAGGTAAAACCCTTGGGCACTATTTTTTTGATCCACTGGCTTTCCTTTCCTCCATGATCGACATCTCCTGTCAACGAAGAAACCCTAAGGACAATCCTCTTTCTGGGTTTCTAGTTTCATCGCATCAAGTCCCAAATTGAGTCGGTCAATGGTGAACTTATATTTGACTTTGTGACTTTTGCCATAAGATATGATTTCTTCGGATGACAGAAAGAATGAGGAATTTCTGGGTTTTTTCGTTGATATCCCCGTGATGTTTGATCCTCATATTGATGAGGTCAACAAGGTCCTGAATTGATTATTTTTAATGGTTAGTTGTATTTTTCATATGGTTAATAAGGCGATAGCTTGTTTTGTTGTTACATTTTATTAGTTGGGAATTGGAGGGATCGGATTGTTTTACTTGATTTCTTCTAGTTAATCGGTTGTTTGATGGAAGATGGGGTATTAGAATTTGTTGGAGTTTTAGGGGTGTTCACTGATAGTGAGGGATTAAATTTGGTTCTGATATTGCTGCACCATGGGTTGCGTATGCGCTAAGCCTTCTGCAGTTGGAGACGTGGGAAAGAGCCCAAGGGAAACAACAGCAAACAAACAATTATCTGATTGTGGTGTTCATCAGGCAGCTTTGAAGAGAGGGGATTCTCAAGTGACTGATAGAAGTGAGAGTGTCAGATCTTCCTTGATTGATAAGCAAGCAAATGGTTCTGTTCGGGCACACGATGACCACTCTCAGAAGATCAGAGTGAATTCTGAGGTTCTTTCTGTTGATTATCCAGGATCGGGTGTTGTCCCAAAAGCCAAGGAAGGGGAACATGTTGCAGCTGGTTGGCCTTATTGGCTTGCTGAAGCTGCAGGAGAAGCTATCAGCGGTTGGGTACCACGACGTGTTGATACTTTCAAGAAATTGGATAAAGTATGCTTCCTTTCACACTTTGACAATCAATTCAGCGAGACATATTTATATGACAGTATAGCATCATTGATAGAAGGAATTATCATAATTTTGCTTTAGTGTTATCTATCCTAGATATATGGCCACTATGTGTGGGTGATTATGTCTCTGTTGTGGATCTCAGATTTATTGATGTCATTGTTTGTTTAAGCAGTAAGGCTTTCAGTTATCTAAGTGTAATATTAATGACCTTACTCTGTGAACTTATGGCATTAGTGACTCATAGCATATTGGATACTTTTTTGGCACATAATCCGGTGTTCGTTTTGGCGGAAAATGGTGTAGCTCTACCCAAGTTAGACACTAACAGAATGAAAAATTGTTTTAAAAGCACTGAATAGAAACTTTGAATTATTACATGATGAATGCATCTGTTCATTATTTGGAATAATGATCTTGCTATATAATGCATCTCTGCACCACATTAAGTTGGACAATTGTTGGATACTATTTTGAAGGGTAATTTTCTATAAGAGATCACGATCATGACTATTGGACCATCAACTTCATGAGTAATAGCATTTAATATGCCAAAAAGGAAATGAATGGTTGAAACTCAAGTACACGAATTGTTGTGTCAAAATCTGTTTCCAGCCTATTGGTAAAAGGTTCATGTAATGATGTAATGTACAAATGGCTGCTTCGATAAGAAAATATTGTCATGTGTCCGTATTATTTGAGGTGTGAGTGGTTCCAATAATGAATTTTGACATTGCTATTATCATTTTCCCCTTCTTGATTATGGCAAAGAAGATTTTTATGGTATTCAATGTTGCAAAGCATGAGTATTCTGGTTATGCAAAAGTACAACTTTCATTATGTTTCAGTTGTCTTCTGGGTTGGTATCATCTCCTGGAATTCTGGCTATTTTTTTGTTACAATTTGATGCATTCCTATTCTTTTAGGTTGGTCAAGGGACTTATAGTAGTGTATACAAGGCTCGGGACCTCACAAATGACAAGACTGTTGCTTTGAAAAGAGTGAGATTTGACAATCTGGATCCTGAGAGTATCCAGTTCATGGCCCGCGAAATTCTTATATTGCGTAGACTTGATCACCCAAATATAATTAAGCTGGAAGGCTTGATGATATCAGCAACAACTGGCAGCTTGTACCTTATTTTTGAATACATGGAGCATGATCTTATGGGACTTGCGTCTCTTACTGGCCTCAAGTTTACAGAATCACAGGTACTCACAATTTTGATGATTACAACTTCTATTTCATTAAATCATCAGTGGCTGGATACTTTGAAATGTTCACCATTTGAAGTCATTATAGCACTTTCCTGCATTTTACTTCATGTGCTACTTGAGCTGACCTACATATATATATGTATGTATGTAACCTCAGGTTCCATTTGTCTTTTGTTAGGTCAAATGTTATATGCAGCAGCTTTTAAGAGGACTTGACCATTGTCATAGTCATGGTGTTCTTCACCGTGACATTAAGGGGTCAAATCTTTTGATCAATAATTGTGGCATCTTGAAGATTGCGGACTTTGGCTTAGCAACTTTTTATGAGCCTAGTCAGCCATTGACAAGCCGGGTTGTAACCCTTTGGTATAGACCACCCGAACTTCTACTTGGCGCTACAGATTATGGACCTGCCGTGGATTTATGGAGTACTGGTTGCATTCTTGGAGAAATGCACGCTGGCAAGCCAATCCTGCCTGGAAGGACAGAGGTACCGTGCTAGACTACATGTCCCTCTGGTGACTACTTGTGTTCCTGCAGATGCCCTTTCTGAGAGTTGCATCTTCACATCCTTCTGTGGAAACTTTTTCAAAGTTATTATCCCTTCAAAACTTCCCCGTGTCTTGAACTATCTGTCTCTGCCAGTTTTCTGCTTTATGGACATTCAATTCTTGTGTATTCATCATGCTTCCATGAATATTGCATGAATAAGGTGCAAAGCAATAGAAGCAAATGGATGTATAAAGAGGAACTAGTAAAGTATTAGGAATTTAGAGGATTTGTGATAGTAAAATAATAAATAATTACTCAACAAAACACTATATTTACATAGAAGAACCACAGAGGGAAAAAACAAGGGCCAAAGGAGATGTTTGGATATTTTTGAAATTAGGGTTGCAAGAAGAGCCGTTACGGATTGTGTTCAAATAGGCCAGTCATTCAAAATGAATTCAGGTCATACTTAAAATGACAATAGCCAAGGTGATAGAGAAAGAGTGCTGTGTGATCAGAAGTGACCTTGGGCACCTTTTAATGAATTTTCTTTCACTTGGTCTGCTAATAACATCACCAAGACAAATTTGTAATTTGTGATGCTCTTCCCTTCTCCGTTGCATCTTCAATTCTTTTGCTTCCCATACTCTTCTAAATTCCCAAACACTGTGTAATTTAATCCCTGTATTGATTCAGCATTCAGATGAGTTTTTGGAAATGATCAAAAAAATTGTAAAACTGAAAGATGAGGATTAGACGAATTAAATTCACGAAGAACTAGGAATAACTTTGATTCTCATTTGAATGCTTGAGAGTTGTCAATCTTCCTCATCCTCCTGTAAATGTATCTTCTGTTTTTCTGGGTTACTTGGAACAACAACAATAACAAAGCATTACAAATTTAAAACCCAAAGTGCAATGAGAGAGAACCATTATGACACAAAGTTCCATAATTTTTTCTGTGAATCTGTTAATATTTAGCTAAAGTATAATACATCTATAATTTTGGACATGTACACTACTTTATTACGCCCCTGAATATTGTGTACTTATTATGTAGGTTGAGCAACTGCATAAGATTTTCAAGCTCTGTGGATCTCCATCTGAGGATTTTTGGATAAAATCAAAATTGCCTCATTCAACAACATTTAGACCTCAACAGCCTTACAGAAGACGCGTTACAGAAAGATTCAGTGATATTCCTGCTACTGCTGTAGGACTTATTGAGACTTTACTGTCCATAGATCCTTCCAGCCGTGGAACTGCAGATTCTGCTCTCAAGAGTGAGGTATGTAAAGTGCCATGGAAAGAACAGATGGACATTTAGGGATTTTCAGTATTCACTACCAAACGTCTCAAAAAAAAAAAAAAAGTGAAAACAGCTTTGAAACTGATGTTGTTTTTGATTTATTTCTTTTAATGGGTAAAATTGTATAAATATGTGGAGAACTAAGTCAATTGAAAATTGTGTTTTGTTTGCTTAGAAAGATAGAAAACTGTGAAAAACTGTGTAAATCTTAACTTATGTTTTGTCTATCTTATTTTCCGTAGTTCTCCTATCAAAAATGATAGGAACGCCGAGGAAAATTATGGAAATCACATAATACTTAAATTAAAATAAATTAAAATCATGATTTTTTTCTAATTGCCCTCAATTTTACTTTGGCGTCATACCTGACTCCCCCCTTACCCTTTTTTTTCCTGCTATAACCTTCTGCCCCAGCTTTATGCCCAAACAAGTCATGTCAATTCTCGTTGCCCAAACTGTTTGTAGCATATGCTTTGTTCTTCATAAAGCTTACCCTTCCCCATTTTTCCCACCAATTATAGTTTTTAATATGTCACTCAACAATTGATCTAATATCCCTTTACTTATTTGCCCATCACTTATAATTTTTGATAGGTAGCCCAATAATTCCTATATTCCCCCTTCTGTATATGCCCAACAATTCTTTTTTTGTCTCATTGTTTGCATTGAGGTATTTTTTGTCATCTATTACTATATTATTTGATTTATGCATTATATATGAGGAACCTGTAAATTGACAAAAAGTAGACAAAAGTAAACTTGTAAGGATATTTTAGTAGCTAAATCAATCTTTAGTTTCCACAGTTTTACTTAAATGTTGACTGAACAAGTGAAAACTATGTAATCGTAAGTTTTTTGCAGTTTTCCTTATGCAAAACAAAACAAACAGATTTTCTCAGTTTTACTTTGACTTAATTTTATGCGGTTTTACCTCCCAACAATTTTCTTTATTATTTTAGCTTTCAAGCACAACATAAAATTGGAAGTTTGGTTAGGAACCTGAATTTAAAAGCAGTGTCTGCCTCATCTTGTTTATCTGTTTCCTGGCTTTTGCCTTTTGGCTGTTCTGTCTTCCTTGCCATTTTAATTCCTTGGGCTAACACATTTACCAATGATTTCAAAGTTAGCTTGAGGGCTCCTCCTCCCCTTTAAAATTACCCAAAGTGCTTAACGAGCATCAAAGCACCATGAAATGTAAAGCAATCAATTACCATATATTTCAATTTTGTCTTGGAGCTTCCAATTGCCTATGGTCTCATTCTTTCTGGTTTGTGGTTTTCGAATTAGCAGTTCTTTACCATGGAGCCACTTGCCTGTAATCCTTCAAGTTTGCCCAAATATCCCCCTAGCAAAGAGATCGATGCTAGAATGCGGGAACAACAAAACAAAAGGTAAACTTTTTCACAACTCTGAGATGTCATGCATATTTTATAACGACATGATCTCTTTGGTTCTGGTTTCTTGGCGAGGCCGCCACTGGTGCTGCATTGTTAACTTATTAAAAGATTGCGTCTTCCCTCCCTCCCCAAATTTCTATCTGTATGGTTGTTGGCATGAAATGAAAAAATCTCATTGTCAAAATCCACATTGACAAGACTTGAATTTAGGTCAAGTTCATTTTTTTAATTCTTCTAATCATTTACCAAGGGCATGTACTAGGTGAAACGTATTAGTATTAAACGTATCAGATATTTTTTTTTTTGTAAATTGAAACATGAGGAGCAAATATCGATTAATATATCACGATATGTAAGCCATATGGCGACATATCACAATTTTGTTAATATCAAGAAATATCAATATTAAAGGACCTAATATTTTTTTAATATTGGCCGATATTTCATTTTGTGCTTGTTTACTATAATTCTGGCATTCATCATTTCTAATTGGACTAGAGATTTAACATCTCTGATTAATAGTTTAACTGGGTAATATTTGTTTTAGGCAATTTTGTGGGGCCTGCTTCTGCTAGTTATGATCTAATGATTCTCTCTTTCACAAATGCACTCATTTTATAACATGACTTTCCACCTTAAAAATGTTATAAAATGGGATCTCTTATCTTGTTTCTCTTGTTTCATGAAATTTCATAGGCACGAAGCAATGGTAAGAAGGGGAAAGAGGGTTGACCTCAGAAGGCAAGGATCACAAGCACCTCCTGCAGCACTATCATTAAAGGCTGGTGCCGAATTAGTCTCATCAATGCAGGTAAATTACAGAAAGATTAGCTAAATACAGGGCTCTTTATGCTTTTCTTCTGAAAATGAAACTAATTATCTGAACTCCTCTGGTACCCGAGTTCTCTTTTCCTATGAGAAGTTCAAGAAACATTGAAATCCAATCAAATGCAGAACACTTCCTACAGATAATGTCGCACATTTTTCCTGTTTTCGGGATCGTAGTGTTAAGTGCATTTGCTTGTAGAGGGATAATTCTCCTCGAGTTTTTAGCATGTCATGCTTTGCTGCATTTTACATGATGTTGTTTTACATTCTACGTGATTTTTTATGAATGTGAGTATTGACACAACGGAAGAGTTGTTGTGTGACCCGTTGGTCATGAATTTGAGCCGCAGAAGTGCCTTCTTATATATAATCCAAGGTAATACCACGTATGATTGACCTCAAGTTGTCCAATCCTTTTTGGACTCGTCACATAGTGGAAATTTTGTGCACCGAACTATCATTTTTTTACTTGTATGATTTTATCTCGATTGTTCTATTTAATTCAGCAGTTGCTAGCTATAGTCTATTGACTCTAATTATTCCATATTTCAGATGCAGAGAAGAAAATTATTCTCCGATTCAATAAGTCGAGGTGAGACACCCAACTCTCGCCGGGAGGATTCCCCTTCTTGTCATCCACCTGGTCCTCCTAGAAATTCGGAGGCAGCTAACGAAGTTGGAAAAGAGATCTTCGACTATCTTTATAAGAGTGGTACTCGTTCAGGACCCCTGACTATAGGGGCTGGATGGCCAAACCCTGGGAGGAAACCTATCAATCGCCCTGTGGTTCCAAGTGGAACCAAGTCATTGATTCTATCTAGTGAAGATCGTCATGAAAATCCTCGCCCTTCTCCCAATACTTATGCAGCTAGTCGAGCTGGAAGATTTCCCAGATTGTTCCACGAGTTGGAGAATTCGAGAAACCAGGATTGGTTTTATTATATGCAGGATAAAATGTGTTCGCAGAAACTTGAACAAAAGGCCAGTTTCAGGACAACAGCAATGGTAAGCTTTGACTCATTTTCCTCTAGTTTCCTTGGTTAAAACACACTAGCTTGCATGCATGCATGAAATTACTGTCGGCGTCGACTAAAGAACAATAAGAATGAAGCCTCGTGTGCTACTATATGATGCAGACTATGTGAATGTTTTTTTCTCTATATCATTCTATTTAATATAGTGTCCTCTGAGAGAAGCAGTACATCACTCCAAGTTCTTCTGCATCCATCATTCATCTTTCTATTATTTGTAGCATCAACAATACATATTTTCGTAGTTTAATTCTTTGACAACATAAAATAATAGAAAGGGTTTGTGTTAATAATTATAAAAACCATATTTTCTTGATCTTAATTCGTGTATAAATTCAAGAACCAAGATCCTAGTTGAACGTGGGTGATCCTAATTGCACTAGTTTCATAAAATAAGTTAGTTTATGTATGATATGACTAAGAACCATGTAAAATCCTTATATAGCTTCTTCAGTTTCTCAATAAAGAAAAATATAATCAACAGCAGTTTGAATGTATCCGAAAGGAATTTCTTTTCTTATACTTCCCACTAGTAGATACTTGTCTTCTTAGGTGCTATTGATAATGTTATTAACAGTCTCAGCTCTGCTATACTTATCTTATGCACATGTTTTAACATTCCAATTGAACTTTTATTTCAAATTAGGTACTTGGTAAGTATGTTATATCCCCATATAAATTTTCCATGTTAGCCAGCCCCTCGTAGTCTCCTATACTTTATTTCGAAATACTTTTTAAATTTAAGCATTATTTTGTAATATACATACATACATACATAATATTTTTAATTTCTGCATCAGAAACAAAATCGAAAAATTCATGCATCACAATGGAAATTATGTTTTTTGATATTTGATAGAATCCTGCATTTTGTTTCTGACTGATCTGTTCCTCTTGGAGTTAAATTGTCTTTCTTTGCCCTTCTTCCAGTTCCAACATGGTTCCAGGCCTGACAATGACCGGATTCATTTGTCCGGGCCGCTATTGGTTCCCTCAAATGATGCTGATCGAATGCTAAGACAACATGACCTCCGGATTCAAGAGGCAGCTCGGCGAGCTCGGCTTGAGAAGTCTTGGCATAGCACAGTGCAAGCCTATGTGGGAACCACGAGCACCCCTCATTCGCTCGCATCTATCTATGGACCTAGCTGAATTTTGCCGTGGGGATGCCCGATACTTGCAAGGATATACATACATACATGCGTGCATGTATACGAACTTAGAGGAATAAATACACGCACACAAAAAGGGATGTAAAGAGTGACATGAAATTATTTTTGATTAGTGTGAGATCCATGTGAATTTGTCAATAAGAGTCATCATGGTTCAAGAACATAATAGTTTTTTCTTCGAATTAAATTATTCTTCCGTACGATGAATGCAAGTTTGACGGTTTTTGCCCTTTTACTTCAGCCCATAAGGACTCTCAGAATTGGTAGGCTTTTACTGAATAATTTGAAATTTTGAATCGAAGCCTAATTGATCAAGTGGTATTCTGTTCAATCTTTAGAATCCCCATTTTGTGTAATTGTTTCTTAACATTTTATCGTTCAAGTCCAAAAGGCATTTGGGTGTTAAGATGTGTTATAGATTTTGATAGGAATTGTTGTTAATGGGCCAATTTAGAGCAAGGCTTACCAATAGAATATATAGTTGCTGAAGATTTACCCACGTCATGGTCTAAAATTGACATTTTTAGAAAAAAGACCCATGGTGAGATGACCAGACTAGGAGCCCATCAGATAAGAGAAAATTAATCGTAATCGGCTAAAGTAGATAAGAGCAAATTAGTCATAATCGGCTGAAGCAAATAAGAGCAAGCAAATAATGGTTCACGGGCTATGGAGGAAGTTGAAATCGCCCTTCAATATTATAAATACTCTGTCATAACCCCATAAGAGAGGAAAAATATTCCCAACTAAAAAAGCATCTCACAGGTATAATAATCTCCATCTCATACAAAGTCTAATAAGCCACTTTTAGTTGAGTGCATGACTCACAAGATATTTCACAATAAGATACATTAAAACATAAAATCCTTGTGCTCATCTTTGACCAAAATTTCTTATTCTTCTTATATATTTTAATTTTATTTAAATATATTTTTAATTTGAACGATAGAATATACCAAAAATTTAATCCCACCAAAACTCTCACATTTTATTTTTTACTGTGTTATACAGGGTCCAAGTTAGAGAGTGACTAGGTCAGCTCCAATTAAACCCAAATCCGAAAATGTAATAGATTTATTATTGAATCTTTATCTAACAATTTGAGCTTTTAGATTAAATAATTTAATAATCTAAAAGAATTACCGGTTTTGAATTTTTTTTAAAAAAATTAATACAAGATAGACAGAGAGAACTTTTTAAATTTGAAAAAAAATATTATGAATATAACTCAAAAATATGATATATAAAGAATTATAAATAATAAATATCATTTTCCTCTAGAAAAAAAAAATCTATA
>JAOVVI020014038.1:0-11641 GCA_028571085.2 Nepenthes alata | reverse complement strand
AAACACAAAACGAGAGACAGGGAAGGGATTAACCCTCACAACTGTATTTTGTAAAGACTTCAACCCAAATAGTGAAGCACTTCTAAAGGCCCTGAGCCTCGTGGTTTTTCCTCCCACTTCACGGGGAGACTTTCCACGTAAAAATCCAGTGTTGATCTTCCTCTCGCATCCAACATCTCAAACACTTGTGTTGTCTGGAAACCACGGATCTGACTGGACTCCCAAAGATCCAGAACGCAACATAAACTATTGTTCATGTCTAATTAATAATACGTGAAACCCAATCAACTTTTTAGATCTATATTTGAATAGTCACCTTTTAAATCCAATTATTGTAAGTATTTTTTTGAATTCTCTAATATGAAAAAGATTAGTAAAAAATTAAAATAAGAGTAAACTAACTATTCAATAATATATGAAAATTTCATAAGTGAACATGTAAATCTCAGCCCCTATATAAACCTTCAATGCGCCCCAAACAAGAGGGGGCTAAATCTTGGTTTCTCGCTAAGAGGCTAAGGCATACAAAAGAGAGAGAAATATGCAACTTTCTTCCCCTCAGTGTAATCAGTTTGCATCTGGAGAACCTTGAACTTCACACGTGCTCCATTCCTTGTACTCATCCAATAGTATAGTCGAAGTTTGCTAGGATCATGAGTCTCGTAGTTTTTTTCTCATTCAAAAAAAGGCTTTTTACGTAAAATATTGTGCGTCATTCTCTTCACCTCATCTCTCTATCGTACAGATCAAACTCATTGGTCTAAGAAGATAACCAAATTATCTTTGTTTTGCACGGATTTCGTCTGAGTACTCCAATAATCTGAACGGTCTTTTGGACCTTCATCCGTACGGTGGGCGAAATACAAGGATGCAACAGAATATATATCAGAACATATCGGAATGGAACATAATCAAAATCAGAAATAATTACATAATTTATATGCATATTATGCATACTTTATGTTATTGAACAAATTTTCTTCTTCAAACTGTGTATTAAATAGATATACTCAAATTATGTAAAAATTTATCAATCATGGATCAGTGAAGGCCTAACCGACAAAGGGGAAACTTTTGAAATTTGGGCTATATATGTTTTTACATAATTAAAGGTCACATGTTACTAGTTAAAATTCGTAAATAAATTGTCACATATATAATCTTATAGATAGAGTCAAATATGACTCTGAACTCGCGAATGATAAAGTCAAATATCGATTATAATTATAATATAGTTAGATATATCATAATATATCCCTATCAATTCTATACAATTATTCATATATACTTAGGTAAAAAATTTTACTCAAATAAAAGTATATTCTTTACATTTTTTCATAAAAAAAATATTCTTTCCTTTTAATATATGTAGGGTTTTTATTTATCTTTTCTTAAATTGATAACATGTAAGAACTCATAAACATATAGGAATGATTGTATGTGTTTTGTTGAAATATGCAAGAAGTGTATTATAAAATTTATAACATGAAGAAGTGACAATTTTAGAAAATTATAGTAATCCAGTAAAATCAACATAGTTTTATCAATTTATTCTTAATATAAGGCATGAAAAAACATGAGTTTGAAAATCAAAGCATGTAGAAGTAATTAAACATGATTAATGATATATGCAAACATGGTTATTCAAAATCAACATTTATGCCCAATATAAATAAATTAAAAGCATGTATCACATAAAACTTTTATAGAATGTGAGCAAGATAACATACATATAAAGTAAACTCTTTAACTATAAAAATATTTATAATAATAAATACTCAGAACATTAGAAGATGATAGCAACAAAAGAAAGAGATTTGAATATACTTATATTAAATTTAAAAATTCTAAAAATCTATTAAATCTTACTTAATTTCTCATTCTATGACTTTTTTTCTCTCATCTCTCATCCTGTCTTCTCTTCCTCTATTTTCTCTATAAATTTTATAAAAAATGACCATAATTGGTCAAATGGGATTTTATATAGAAAATTGGTGTGTGTGTGAGATTGTCAAATGTACGTTAAGTACTATGATAGAAATTGTACATGCACGAGGGTCCATCAAGCGTGTTTCAAATATGTACATTTTATCATAAACACGTACATGTCTCTATTAGACGCACTTTAGACGTGACTAATCTACCTAAAATATATATAGATGCTCTAGAGATGTCATTTATGTATATCCTTACTATCCAAAATATGTATATATATGCATCATATGCCGTTCAAATGTTACTCGATTTGATGTGATTTGAACAAAAAGTTAACTTTGATCCAAAACTTGTTTAATATCGATATTTTATCAATTTAACTAAATTTATTATCATTTGAAAATAAATTTGATATTTATACCTTATAAATTTAGTCGATGTAAAAGTCGCTAATTATTGGTTTATAGGTTTTTATATCCTGTCAATACGATCTAGTAGTTTTCATGTTTTTTATATGCTTTCACATAGTTTTTTGGTTTTCTATATTTTTTACACATTATGTATATTTTTGTATATTTATATATGTTGAACAATTCATATACTATTATGTATTTGAACATGCTTATCAAGAATTGAACAATTTAAATTTTCACATGAGATCATAATTTATCATTATTTATGGCTATTTTACTCATTATATTCATATATTATACATATACATTATTATACATTAGGCTTATATTTAAAATATCTTTAAAATCCTTTTCAGGTTATCAGATATTGAAGTCTCATAGGATTAGATGAATGACCTTTGAATAAATATAATTAGGAATTTTATTAAACGTTTTGGATTGTTTTCAAATCTATTGTAATGAAAATAATTAAAATTGAGTTATCACAATTCAAATTTGGGCTAATGTGCTATTACGAATTTATATTTGTAATTTTGTTATTCATATATTTAACTTTTAAAAAGATATTTTTTATTATAATAATTTATAGATTTAGCAGGTACACTGTAGATTTGGATCAAATAAAAATAGTTTAATTATTATTAAAATCACATTATTTATATCTGAATATTTTGGTTATAATTTTGATACTTATTTTCTCCTGTTGTTATCGTTAGACCTTATATTAGAATAGGTTTATTTTTTATCGTCATTATTATTATTATTAGATTGTACCAAAATTCTGATATATTTTCTAACATTACTTGTAAAATGTTAAATAAAATATGCTGGTTAATATAAATAAAATTACCTCATATTAACTATAAGAAAACTTGGCTCTTGTGAAATAAATTAAAATATTTTTAACAATTTTACCAATTATCTAGAATGTCCTGTGGAGCGGGGTCACGTACTGTCAAATGATTTCAAACTTTCCAGACTGGGTGGCGCCGCGGCGCGTTTAAAGTGCCGCAACCCTTATTTTTCTACGCATCATCCTCGTATAAACGGGAACCGAGATCCTTCACCGGCGCTGCGGCCGGTGTTATTTCATGTCTCGATTCTGTCCTTTATCCAAAGCGTCTATTCTTATTGTTCTTGCGAGTATCCTCAAGCAAGTTAACGTTTTTCTCCGTGGGTTTTTGTGATTAGATGGTGGAGTTGGTCATACAACAGCGACGGTGGCGTGGGTAAATGTGTGTAAGTTTAAAAAGGAAGAGGGTTTTAGCCTTCATAGCTTAAAGTCTTCTAATAAAGCTATTCTTACTAGTCATATTTAGAGGATTTTCTTAACATACCGTAATTCGATTTAGAAGAATTGTATCTGTTTGTACATATTAAAGAATAGGTATTTTGGTCTCATGGTATTGCTCATAATATTTCTTAAAGTCTTAGGAAGATTTTTAATTTCTGTGACGATATTAGACTGCTTATTTTATTCATCGTCAATAATGGATTGAGGGCGAAGTTGTGGAGTAATTTGTGACGCCCAATTGAAATTTAAAGGGATTTGTATAATAATTTTCATATATTTCTTGTGGGTATTTTACCTTAGTATGCGTTAGTTACCTCTATTATTAAAAAAAAACTCTTGGTATTAAGTTAGATATTTTGTTATGTATTCGAAAATGAACATTTTGGAATGAATATGAATGCTTCCGCAAGATGTTTAGAGTAACTTCCGCTATACTTCTTATGGTTAAAAGTATATGGATCCTAGATGGCATCTGTGATCGTGTGTTGCGAATGACGGAATCAAAAAAAAATCTGTTCCGTCACAGGTCTCCTATTTACATCTCTACTCGTGTAATCTTCGTGACTACGTTGATGGTGTAAACACGGGATTCCAGTGGCATTTGGTCCTTCAAGCGGTTTGTAAGAGAAGATCGATATGAAGACTGAAAGTCGTCCGGTTCTGTTGTCCCGGGCAAGTCCAAGAAGTTCCTTGGTAGGGATCACAAGATGAGAATAAGTCGGCTAGGTTAGCGCATTTGTACTACCCGATCTGTAAGTTAATTTTTATAGTGGATTTATTCTCTAGCCATTGAAACCCGGAGGGTTTTACTCGATTACCCTGGGTATCGAGTTTTTTCTTTGTTACCAAAAATTATATTTTTAATATTACTTATCATCGTGTATGTTTTATGCTTATTATTATTTTTATATTTAGAGATAAATATTCTTTACGTGTATTAAGTATTTTTTTCTATATTGTTTTCGCTAGTTGTGTGCGTGGTTGAAACATTGTTGTATATATTGGGACAAAAAGTCCATTTTTGAAACTGCCTTTCTGGATCCAAAGTCTCAAACAAAAAGTCCAAGACTCTGCTATTCATGAATCTAATCCATCAATGATAATTCTGACCATTATTAGGTATAATTAGTGATTCTCTAGTATTTATCGTTGTATTATGATTCGAATTACTATCTCTGAATATCCGTCTTAGTTTCGAAGCCATTTGTAAAGTTTCTACAAATGATGCATAAAACTAAATTTTCTATAGATGATGCATAACATTACTAGCAAATATAATGAAACAAGAGCATCCCCGACAAACAACGCTCTTTTATCACTTCGACGGGCAAACACGTCGATTCACAGGCTTAAACACTCCCTATCGTTTCCAAAGCTATCATGCAAGTAATTATGCCTTACTCAAATGTAGAAAAAATAGTAGATTATGCCTTATACCATGTAGAATAAATGAACATGGCTCAGATACCAAATAAATACTAATGAAAGAATTACATCTACGTGGAAGACCATTAATGGACAACAGATTGTATCTGTTCACCCTCAATTAATTGGTTTAAAAATAATCAAAGATAATTTAATTATTCAGGCTTCTCCGTTTAAAAAAGAAGATGATCGTGATAATACTAGCGATAAACAATTAGGAGATATTAAAAAAATTTATGAACAAAATAATTATCATTCTCAAATATTACATATAATTGATAAATAAGTTGATAGAATTGAATATATAATTCAAAATAAATCTATTAATAACACTTATCAATTTCCATATTATATTACACAAATACAAAAATCACCTCTACCTACTATTGGAACATTAAAATTTCCTCTAACTCGTACAAAACTTTTGTTAAAACAATTAACAAATAAATTAAATAACTTACCATCCTCCTCTACATCTACACCTAAAATATTTCATATAGTTCAAATAATATATCAAATACCCGATATAACTCCTGAAAATGATGATAAAAAAATTAATAAAATTTAACCAATACAAACATCTCTAACGAAAAATTATTATCCAAGACCAACACCATCTGATATCTAATATGAAGAAAGAAATTAATATTTCTCAAAAACTTATAATCCGCGTGTTATACATGAATGGAATATTAAAGAAAAATCTGAATATGAAATTAAATGTATGTTTCATGAGATGGAAACCTTATCTGTAGTTTACCAAATAATTAATAATATGATAGAATATATGACTACAAAATATATTTTAATTAGTTTTACTAACACCCTTAGATTTTGGTGGGATAATATATTAACTCCAAACGAACGTAACCATATTATGAATCATGTAGAGACCATTCAACAAGAATGACCTAATGAAGAAATTCAAATTATTCAACAAGAAAACTCTTTAGAAATACTTATAGTCACTCTTAGTCAAGCATTTTTAGGTAATGCGGAAGACGAATTAATTAGCTCCAAAATCATACTAACAAATCTTAAATGCCCAGCACTTCAAGATTTTCGATGGTATAAAGATAAAATGAATAAAAGGCATATAATATAATTCAAACACTTAAAATATACTCCTAGATAATACTCTTGAGTAAACACAGTGTAGTCATAATTGGAGAAAATAAATGAAACCTAAACCTAAGAAAATTTAGAGTTTGGAAATAAATGATTAAAGTTAACTTTACTCGTTGAATGTACTGTATTATATCAAAAAAATAGTACTGTATTGGGGTAGATGGCGTCCAACTACCACAACAACTAAATATAGCAAAGCAATGAGGAAGAAGAAAATGAACTCACACAAATTTTTACGTGAAAATCCCTTATCAATTAAGAAAAAAAATCACGGGACAATCAGTCCGTAAAACTAATTCCACTATGTGATGTGGGAATAATTTTTTCCAATTACACAATCAATAGAGAAAAGAAAATCGAAGAACAGAGTATAGCCAACACACTAGATTTTGCTCACAATTGCTCTCACTTTTTCTTCACTATTTTTCTCCCTTTTTTTTACACTTAACCTCTCACTCACCTGTCTCTCTTTTTTAAATAGTAAGTCTATCTACTTGTTGTTAATATCGAGGTCCATATATAACAAATTTGAGGAATATTCTATATCCACTGACAAGATCTATCCTTACTAATAATATGAATATGATCTATACAAAAAAATAACTCATGCATAACCGTCTGAGATCGCATATCCTTAGAAAATCTTCTGAGTTAGTACCATTCTGAATTTTCTGGCAGACAACCCACATTCCACCGTCCGCATTTTCCACAAGGTCTATCAATGCCTGTTGACCGTCCTCTTTGCATGACCGATTAGTGTTGCCCGTCTTGATTCTCTCAGCAATGCTGAGCATCTCATACCTTCAACTGGTCAACTTGGTTACCGCTATTGTTGCCCATTAAAAAGGTTTCGGTCAACTATGTTGACCGAAATTCCATTTTCATATAAAGTCCGCGTGCTCTGTCCAAGCCCTCCAATCACAAGGACTTTTACACGGGAGTGACTCCCAACAAATTTCCCCTCACGACTGTGAGAAAGTTAAGTCCATCAGCCTAGACAGCTTGCAACAAGCTTCATTTTTATCATTTGGTAAAATCTTAGTCATCATATCAGTCCTATTTTCTTCAGTACCGACCTTCTCTAGTGATAGTAGACCAGCTTCAAATACATCTCTCACCCAATGGTATCAAATATTAATATGTTTAGATCTAGAGTGGAATGAAGAGTTCTTACAGAGATGTATGGCACTATGACTGCCATAGAATACTTTATACTTTTCCTATTTAAGGCCTAATTTTTGAATGAACTTTTTTATCACAACATCTCTTTATAAGCTTCTGTCACGACAATGTACACGGCCTCTGTAGTAGAAAGGGCGATGCACTTCTATAACTTAGACTGTCAGGAAATTGCACCTCCAGCAAACTTTACTAAGTATCTCAAAGTGGACTTGCGACAGTCGATGTCTTCGGCAATATCAGCATTCGAGTAGCTCACCAACTGAGACTCATCACTTTCAAGATACAAGCACTTCTTAGAAGTTCATCGGATGTATCTCATGATCCACTTAATCGTGGACCAGTGCTCCTTTCCTGGGTTTGATAGAAACCGACTAATTGTACTCACATCATGTGCTATATTTGGCCTTGTGCATACCATGACATACATCAGGCTTTCTATGGCTGAGGAGTAAGAAACGCCTCTCATATATGCCTTCTCTTCGCCTGACGATGGATATTGGCAAGTGCTCATCCAGTGGAGGTTTGCCAATGGTGTGCTCACAGGCTTTGACTTGTCCATGTTGAATTGTTGGAGCACTTTTTCAATGTACCTTTCTTGAGACAGCCACAATTTTATTGCCTTTTGATCATGGATAATTCTGATACTAAGAATTTGCCTCGCCGATCCTAGGTCCTTCATAGCAAACGACCGCCCAAGTTGCTCCTTCAACTCAGTTATCCGAGCACTGTTGCATCCAACAATCAGCATGTCATCCACATATAAGAGAAGGATAATAAAATCATATTCTGATAACCTCTGTGTAAACATACATTAATCACAAGTTGTTCATCGATACTCTTGACTAGTCATAATCGAATCAAATTTCTTGTACCACTGTCTAGAAGCTTATTTCAAACCATATAAAATCTTTTTCAGACGACAAACAAGTTACTCATTCCCTTAACCTTGAACCCTTTCGGCTCTTCCATGTAAATTTCTTTCTCAAGTCCACCATGAAGGAAAGCCGTTCAGACTTCCATTTGCTCCACCTCAAGGTTTTGAGTAGCAGCAAAACCCAGTACAACCTTTATGGAGGAAATCTTTACTACTGGAGTAAAAATCCCATCAAAGTCAACTCCCTTTCGTTGATTGAAATATTTTACTACTAACCGTGCCTTATACCTCGGTTTCATGGTATTCTTATCCGTTTTTAACTGGAAGACCCACTTGTTCTTTAGAGCCCTCTTCCCCATGGAAAGCCTGGCTAAATCAAAGGTGTGATTTCCAAGAAGAGAACTCAATTCATCTTTTATGGCTTTCAACCATTTCTCCTTACTCTTGTCCTCCATAGCCTCTTCATAGGTTTTGGGTTCTCCAACATCAGTGAATATAACATATTCACTGAGTGACAGACGGACGGATGACCGTCTGTTTCATGATGATCGTCTAACAGGAAGATCCTCGGCCGATTGAGGGATGACTTCGCTTATATGTCGTCCACATATAAGAGAATGATAACAAAATTATCTTCTGAAAACCTCTGTGTAAACACACAGTGATCACAAGTAATCCGTCGGTACACTTGACTAGTCATAACCGAATCTAATCTCTTGTACCATTGTCCAGAAAGTTGTTTCAAACCATATAGACTCTTTTTCAGACGACAGACAAGTTGCACATTCCCTTAACGTTTAATCCTTCCGGTTGTTCTATGTAAATTTATTCCTCAAGTTCACTATGGAGGAAAGCCGTCCGAACTTCCATTTTTGCCACCTCAAGGTTCTGTGTAGCAGCCAAGCCCAGTACAACATGTATGGAAGACATCTTCACTACTGGAGTAAAAACCTCATCAAAGTCGACTCCCTTTCGTTGATTGAAACCTTTCAGTATTAGCCATGCCTTATACCTCGACTTCATGGTATTCTCATCCGATTTTTGATCGGAAGACACACATGTTCTTTAGAGCCATCTTCTCCTTGGGAAGCCTAGCTAAATCAAAGTGGTGATTCCCATGAAGAGAACTCATTTCATCTTTTATGGCTTCCAATCATTTCTCATTACTCTCATCTTCCATTGCCTCTTCAAAGGTTTCGGGTTCTCCAACATTAGTGAATATAACATATTCACTGAGTGACAGACAGACGGACGACCATCTGATTCATGAGGATCGTCTAACAGGCAGATCCTCAGCCTATTGAGGGATGACTTCTCTTATATGTCATCAACATATAAGAGAAGGATAACAAAGTTATCTTCTGAAAACCTCTGTGTAAACGCACGGTGATCACAAGTAATCCGTAGGTACCCTTGACTAGTCATAACTGACTCTAATTTTTTGTACCATTGTCTAGAAACTTGTTTCAAACCATATAGACTATTTTTCTAACGAAAGAGAAGTTGCTCATTCCCTTAATTTTGAATCCTTCCGACTGTTCCATGTAAATTTCTTTCTCAAGTTCATCATGAAGGAAAGCCGTCAAGACTTCCATTTGCTCCACCTCAAGGTTATGAGTAGCAGCCAAACCTAGCACAACCTGTATGGAGGACATATTCACTACTGGAGTAAAACTCTTATCAAAGTCGACTCGCTTTTGTTGATTGAAACCTTTCACTATTAGTCGTGCCTTATACCTCGAATTCATGGAATTCTCATCAGATTTTTAACCGGAAGACCCACTTGTTCTTTAGAGCCCTCTTCCCCTTGGGAAGCCTGGCTAAACAAAGGTGTGATTCCCATGAAGAGAACTCATTACATCTTTCATGTCTTCTAACCATTTCTCCTTAATCTCGTCCTCCATAGCCTCTTCATAGGTTTCAGATTCTCCTACATCAGTGAGTATAACATAGTCACTGAGTGACAGACGGATGGATGACTGTCTTTTTCTTCAGGATCGTCTACCAGGCAGGTCCTCAGCCTTTTGAGGGATGACTTCTCTTATGTGTCATCCACATATAAGAGAATGATAACAAAATTATCTTCTGAAACCTCTATGTAAACACATGGTGATCATAGGTAATCCGTCGGTACCCTTGACTAGTTATAACAGACTCTAATTTCTTGTACCACGGTCTAGAAACTTGTTTAAAACCATGTGGACTCTTTTTCAGATGACTGACAAGTTGCTCATTCCCTTAACCTTTAATCAATCTGGCTGTTCCATATAAATTTCTTCCGCAAGTTTACCATGGAGGAAAGCCGTCCGGACTTCCATTTACTCCAACTCAAGGTTCTGAGTAGCAGCCAAACCTAGTACAACCTGTTTGGACAACATCTTCACTACAAGAGCAAAACTCTCATTAATGTCGACTCCCTTTCGTTAATTGAAACCTTTCATTATTAGCCATTCCTTATACCTTGACTTTATGGTATTCTCATCGGATTTTTAACTGGAAGACCCACTTATTCTTTAGAGCCCTCTTTCCCTTGGGAAGCCTGAATAAATCAAAGGTGTGATTCCCATGAAGAGAACTCATTTCATCTTTCATGGCTTCCAACCATTTCTCCTTACTCTCATCCTCCATAGCCTCTTCATAGGTTTCGGGTTCTCCAACATCAGTGAATATAACATCTTCACTGCGTGACAGACGGACGGACGATCGTCTGTTTTATGAGGATCGTCTAACAGGCAGATCCTCGACCGATTGAGGGATGACTTCTCTTATATGCCATCCACAAATAAGAGAAGGATAATAAAATTATCTTCTGAAAACCTATGGATAAACACACAGTGATCACAGGTAATCCATCGGTACCCTTGAATAGTCATAACCGACTCTAATTTCTTGTACCACTGTCAAGAAACTTGATTCAAACCATACAGACACTTTTTCAGACGACAGACAAGTTACTCATTCCCTTAACCTTGAATCCTTACGACTGTTCCATGTAAATTTCTTTCTCAAGTTCACCATGGAGGAAAGCCGTCCGGACTTCCAATTGCTCCACCTCAAGGTTTTGAGTAGCAGCGAAACCTAGTATAACCTATATGGACGACATATTCACTACTGGAGTAAAAATCTCATCAAAGTCAACTCTGTTTTGTTGATTGATACCTTGCATTATTAGCCGTGCCTTATACCTCGACTTCATAGTATTCTCATTTGGTTTTTAACCAGAAGACCCACTTATTCTTAAGAGCTCTCTTCCCCTTGGGAAGCTTGGCTAAATCAAAGGTGTGATTCCCATGAAGAGAACTCATTTCATCTTTCATGGCGTCCAACCATTTCTCCTTACTCTCATCCTCCATAGCCTCTTCATAGGGTTTGGGTTCTCCACCCCCAGTG